>OX463766.1:17134524-17427024 GCA_949825005.1 Gasteruption jaculator | reverse complement strand
AAAGTTTCAAAAACGGGGTTGGACAAGTCATTTTTAGGGGTAATTTTTCCCGTAGAATCGATTCCCAAGGTCAAATTTGACGAAATCCCAGCGGAAGTTGGAAAAAAGTAGGTTTTTTGAGGAAAAACCGCATTTCCGTTGATATTTTGGAAATTTTGACAATGAAAATGAATTTCTCGGAAAAAAATACATCAGATATGGGTCTCCCGAAGTTCCAAAAAAAATTTTCCAAAAGTCGATTTTTTTACCCCTTCCCCCAAAAGTAGGATAAAAATTAAAATTTCAAAAATGGGATTGGATAAGTAATTTCTAGGTTTCTGAAAGGTAGTGGTAGTAGTGGTAGTAATAATAACAATAATAATAATAATAATAATAATAATAATAATAAAATGATCCAATAACCTGAAAAAATACCTAAAATAAAAAGAAAAAGAAAGAAAATACAATAAAAAAAATGAAATCATAAAAAAAAACAATAATCATACCGAAAGTCGAAGCCCATTTCCATAACTAGTAGCCCTTTCCAGAGGCTGGTGGGCGGATGGGTGGTTACCCATATTGCTCTGCCTGGTACTTTTTACTACCACCTACGGCAGCGCCACTACTCCTACTTTTTCTTTTTGCACTCGCCTCCTTTATTTATCTACCACCCGGTCGCGATTCACTCCCGTTCACGGCCCGATCCGGGCGATTCGATTTCACGCGACTCCGGTCAGACGAGTTTTCAAATGCCTCTGGAATTTTCTCCTCATGGAGAGAAAAACCAGAGATCGACGACTCGCCGCGACTCCGTTGGTCGATCAATTATTACACCTCGAATCGATGAATGAACGAACCGACGAATTTTGAAAACAAGAAAAAAACAACACTCGATTTCTCGAAATAATTCGCCTCGGCTCGGCTCGCCTCGGCTCTCCCTTGTATGGCTTTCGTCTGGCTTCGCACTCATCCAGCACCGGCACGATTGCGTTTCTTTGCACTTGACCCGAGTCACTGTTGGTTCGAATTTTCAAAATTTCAATTACAATTTTTCCATTTTTTTTAATTCTTTTTTTTGGGAATCGTTCGAAATTTGGGAAAGGAGTCGAACCGAATTCGGGGGAAAAGATGAAAAAAAAAAACAAACTCGTGAGACTCTCGAAGGAATTCGAGAATCGAGAATCGTTGGGTCTAAAGGTCACTGGGGTCGCTGGAGTCGCTGAAGTCCGCGGGGTTACAACAATAACAACAACAACAACAACTATAATAATAATAATGATACTGTCGTCACACCTGTGTGTGTCGTGTCGTGGTTGTACACGAGAACGTGTGAACGACCGTTAAGACCCTTCACTTCTTCTTCTTCTTTTTCTCTCTCTTTCTCTCTTTTTTATTATTTCCTTTTCACTGCTCTCTTCGTTCACGCGACTCGTCGTCATTCTCCAGAAATTCTCCAGAACCTCGCATCTTTGGTGATTTTATTTAGTTGCTTCCACTCCCGTTTCACAAAAATAAAATAAAATTAAAAAAAAGAAAAAATCGGGGGGGAGTATTCTTTTTTTTTGGACGAAAAGAGAATTCTTTATTTTTTTTTTGGTCGTTCTTTATCAGCACAAATGGGCGGAGAAATTTAAAGTTCGTTACGTTGCAGTCACAGTCACAGCCACAGCCACAGCAGCAGCGGCAGTAATAGAGGCAGCGAGAAGGTAAGCAAGCGGCGTTGAAACTGGTCGTACGACTTCGCAGACTTGAAGCCAACGACTTGACGTCACTTTTTCTCTCTCTCTCTCTCCCTCTTTCTCTTTCTCTCTTCCTCTCTCTTTCTTGGTCTTTTTTCTTCTTCTTCTTCTCCTCTCTACCGAGAATATCGGGAAGAAGAAGCCCTGGAGTGGGAAGTATTCGGATCCATTCGATGATGATGATTATTATTATTATTGTGTCGTTATTGGGGTTGTTGTTGTTGTTATTATCATTATTACTATTTTTTTTTCTTCAAATTGTTGGGGTTGTTAATATTATTATTATTTTTTCGAAATTGTCGGGGTTGTTATTATTTTTGTTATTGTTTTTTAAATTGTCGTGGTTGTTATTATTATTATTGCTATTTTTTTGAAATTGTTGCCATTTTCATTATTATTATTTCGAATTTTTCGGGGTTGTTGTTATTATTGTTCTTTAAATTGCCCGGTTTGTTATTATTATCATTACCCTTTTTTTTTTTTGAAATTGTTGGCATTTTCATTATTATTATTTCGAATTTTTCGGGGTTATTATTATTATTATTATTATAAATTTAAGGTTCCTATTGTTGTTGCTCTTGTCATCATTATTATTATTTATTACCAAAAAGAAAGAAAAATATTTATAAAGGGATCCTTTCTCTTTCCTCCCCCTACAAAAATTTTGTCCTTAAAGAAAAAAGGGAGAAAAGAAGGAAACAACCAAATTTGAAATCAACAACAACAACAAAATAAGTAAAATAAAATGAAACGGGGATTTTCTTTTTTTTTTTTCGTTCGTCATTACTAACTACCCCATCCCGCGTCAATTAAAGACGCCCGGGGACGCAGACAAGTGCACAGAAGAGCACTACTAGCGCGTACGTATGCCCCCACACACACACATACATACATGTATCTCTATGTATGCGCATATATACACAGCGGCACGTCGGTAACGAATTCCCTCCGACCCGCAAGAACCGAGTACGTACATACTTTCCCACGATTTTCCGTTACTCGCTCGTGTCACGCTCTTTGTCACTTCCGGTGACCCCACCGGAACTCATAAAATATTCGCCCGGCCAGCGTTCGATGCTCGATTCCCTCCGAGAGGGTGTTGTGTTCGACTCCGTTTCCTCGCGAAATCAAAATAGCTAACCCCCCCCCCCCCCCCCCTCTTTGAGCCAAAAAGATGGAAAAAAGAGGGGGGGAGAAGGGGAAATATTATCCCTTTTCTTTCTCCCTCCCGCCCCCTTCTCTTTTCTTTTTTTGAAAATGGCATCGATAATAATAATAATAATAGTAACGATAAAGAGGGGGGGGAGCGATAATAATAATAATAATAATATTATCGAAAATCGCTACCGTAGAAAAAATCCCGAAATGCATTTCAAATAAAAGAAGAAAAAAAATAAGAAGAAGTAGAAGTCGTTGGGATCTCGAACGCAGCGCCTCCTGGACGGCGCTTGTGGCAACTACCGGACACACGGGAAACTATCTCGCACTTTTATATATATATATATATAGATATCAACTGAAACTGAATGCAGCTACCACCTCCTTATGTTGCTTCGATTTTCGCACTCACAATTGTTCCCTTTTCGGTTGCTCACCCGCGCGAGAATTCCACTTTTCGGGGAATCATATTATTTTTTTTCGGGTTTCACTTGAAACGCGCAAATTTTTATCTTTTTTCTTTCTTCCTCTTTTTGGGGGACCCGAAGGAGTTGAACGGAGAGAGCGAGACAGAAAAACACAAGATCGCCGCAGTGTTGCTCGCGCGATGTCCCCCCCCTAACGTCGGAAACTCGAATGCCGATGAGGCCCGCCCGAGCCGGAGTAAAATGGGGCCCCGGAGTTCGGTTTAATCCGTGCCTTCGCTCTACCCCCCACCACCGCGCCACGAAAGCCTCAGCCAGAGCTGCTCTCCTTCCGCAGGTACCCGGGTCTTCCGAAGGACCACCGCCAGGGGCGGCTCTAGGAGTTTCCGTGCCCCCGCAAAATCCATTTCTTGGAAATTCATTTTTTTCCATTATTATTATGATTATTATTATTATTATTATTGATCGATCGATCTAGAAAATTTATATTGGAGTATAAATTGATCGAAAATAAGAGATTCGTGGATTTGAAATTTTGAGTTTTAAAAATAATAATAATTATAATTATGATTATTATTACTACCAATATTATTATTATTATTGTTATTGAATCAAGTGAAAATTTCAAAACTCGATAGTCAATATTATTATAATACGAATTTACCGTAAAATAGTTAAATTCGTAACTGGCATATTTTTGTTCGTTAATAAATAATTTTCAAAATAAATATTTCGAAATAGCCGCTCGGTGTTTGTCTCATCTTCTATCGCGTCATCATCATTATTATTATAATTATCATCGTTATTATTATTATTATTACGATACTCATTATCGTTAGAATTATCAATAATAACGCCATTATTATTATTATTATTATTACTGTCATTATTATTGTAACCAAAGCGGATACCGAATCCAGTAGAAATTTCATGATTCATGATTATTCTTGTTATCATGAACATTATTATTATTATTATCATTATTATCATGATGGTGATGATGAACGAGATAAAAATCGGAAATTGTTAGAGCCAATTCCGGAGACTCGAAGGTACGGGACACGACTTCCTCCTCGCTCCTGGGGCGGCGGCGGCGGTGGTGGTGGTGGTGATGGTGGTGGTGGTGGGGAGAACAGCTGCCATGCCAGCAAATGCTCGTACATCTGCTGGATGCTATAATACCACCACGGGCACCACTACACCAATACTACTACTACTACTACTACACTACTGCTGCTACTATACCACAACGACACCTATACGTATACATAAAGAGCGAAAGAGCGGCGGCACCCACAAATATTTAGTAGCTTCTTCACGTCGGTCTGCTTCTTACGTGACCTGTGTGTGTGTATATATGTATATGGTTAATACACACACATTCACGTACGTATACTAAATACATCAGAAGCTGGAGGGTTTTGGATCCCGGATTCTGTGTTAGAGTCCCTCTTTATATTTATTTATTTATTTCCTTCCTTCCTTCCTCCCCCCCCCCCCCCCCCCCTTTCCGGATCCTTATCATCCCCCGAAGAGGAAGCAAGGCGATAAAATGTAAAACGATGGTAGGAAATTTTCTGGAAATCAAATTTCTCCACCTGTCGTAACAGAGTGGGACCCATTTGGGCTCCTAATGGTACAATTTGGAGTTACCGCGCCCTCTAAGGACGTGTTTGGGAACTCGTAAGAGCCCTGGTGGTACGGTTAGGACCCACTAAGGCTCCTAACGGTACAATTTGGGACTACTGCGACATCTAATGGCGCGTTTAGGAACTCGTGAGAGCCCCAGTGGTACATTTAGGAGAGGTTCTAAGACCTCTAACGGTAAGGTTTCAATCTTCCGAGGCTCCTGATGGTACATTTAGGACCTACCACGGCCCCTAACGGGGAAATTTGGGACTACCAAAGGGCCTTATAGCGCAATTTCAAACTCCCAAGGCCCCTAATGGAAAAATTTGAAACTACTACGGTCCGTAATGGAAGAATTTGGAACTACCACGGTCCCTAATGGAAGAATTTGGAACTACCACGGTCCCTAATGAAAGAATTTGGAACTACCAAGGTCTCTAATGGTACAGTCAAGGCCCGCCAAGGCCTCTAATGGTACAATCAAGACCGATTAGGGCCTCCAATGGTACATTCCAAGCCTAATTGCGACCCTACTGGTACAATCGAGGTGCCAATGCATGACCCAAGCGTATTGGGCATGCCCCAATAAATGACATATGGTTCGATATCCTAGAAGAAAAGAAAATATTAGAATAACAAATTCAATTTTTTTTCCATCGCACGCGTTAGACGCAAACTGTTGACACAAGTGGCGAAAAACACTTGTTCCGCAAGTGTTTTTTTTCGACAAGATAACCCGGGGCCTTCTATAAAAGAGCCATTTTGGCCAACGTCGTCACTAGTTCTCTCAAAGCACGGAACCAAAACAGAATTTTAAAAAATCATGAAGTTCGCTGTCGTTGCGTTTTTGGCCGGTCTCCTGCTGGTCTCCGCGGTAAGGCTCGTTCTACCAATACCGGACCCACCTTCGGGGCCTCATCGGCGTCAATTCGGATCAAAATCTCGACCAAAAACGGCCCGATTCCACCTCGAGGGCCTTGAACTCCATTTTACGAGCTTTTTTCAATATCCTTCGAGGTCCAATCGGGTCCCTGAGGCCCCGAATGGGAATTCGCACCCAAAATTGGCCCAGTTCCGGCCCGAGACTTCCCAATTACGCTACTAAGTGGCCCTCGGGATCTTTTTGGGGTAATTGGGGACCAATTCTGACGAATCTCACGGTTGCAATTGCAGTCGGCCATGGACTTTGGCTTCGCCGGCCAAGGGATGGCCTCCATCGGCCAGCGGGTGGTCGCCGCGGGCCAGGGGGAGGTCTCCACCGACACTGGCGGAGACTCCTGGAGCGACAAGATCAAGGGGCTCGCCCAGAAGGTACAGGACACCATCGAGAGCGCCGTGACCACGGCCTCCCAAAAGGCCAAGTACGCACTCGAGACGGCACAGGCCGCGATGCACAAACTCAAGGACGCGGCCGTGGGCGCGATGCAGAAGCTCCGGGACAACGTCTCCGGGGCCATCGACAAGGTACGGGCTCGAATCGGCTACGGTTCCATTTTGGGGACGTTTTCTGGTACCATTTTTGGGGACGTTTTCTGGTACCATTTTTGGGGACGTTTCTTGGTACCATGTTTGGGGTCGTTTTTTTGTACAATTTTGGGGACGTTTTTTTGGTACCATTTTGGGACGATTTTGGTACTATTTTGGGGACGTTTTTTGGTACCATTTGGGGGATATTTTTGGTACCATTTTGGGGACGTTTTTTGGTACCATTTTTGGGGACGTTTTTTGGTACCATTTTGGGGACGTTTTTTGGTACCATTTTGGGGACGTTTTTTGGTACCATTTTTGAGGACATTTTTTGGTACCATTTAGGGGATATTTTTCGTGCGTTTTTAAGGTCAACAGCGAGATCAACCACGAGCTTGAGGAGGCCAAGAAGGAGGGCGCCAACGTGACCGAGTGCACCCGGATGCTGGAGGAGCTGCACAAGGCGGCCATGAGGTTCCTGTCGAACGTGAGCACCTGCACCACCGACAAGTTCGACCAGGGCGAGAGCTACGTGCAGAGCATGAGCGTTACCAGCGAGCAGCTGGTCCAGAACCTGACCGCCATCAGGCAGGAGGCCTCCGCTTGCACGGACAACGTCGACGGCGTCATCGCCGGGGCCAAGGCCTTCGCTTGCGTCAATACCGTGAGTTGACATTTTCGTCGGTCGCCAATGTACAGGTACAGGTGTAGCTATAGCTATAGCTATAGCACCAACGTTGGCAATAATAATAATAATAATAATAATAATAATAATAACAATAATAATAATAGTGGAAAATTAATGCTTCTTTTTTTTGTTTTAAATTGAAACCTTAGCAATTGGGACGAGCGGTGCTGGCAGCCACCAAGACCGTACCGTCCTTCTCGGCGGACATCGCCAAGCTGACTTACCTCGTCGGCACCCTGGAGCCGTCGCTCATGCTCTGCTACGGCAACGAGATCGGTTCCAACTTCCTCAACCACGTAAGTACCGTGGCTCCGAGGGTCCACGAGTGCGTCCAACGCCAGGTGGAAAAGCTCCACGACAGCTACGTCTCCAGCACCAGCACCACCAGTACCACCACCACCACCACCACCACCAACTCAACCTCCTCCACCACCACCACTACAGCGGCATCCGCCTAAATTCGCGCTTTGTAAGAATCAAAGCTGTCAATGAAGTTGTCAATTAACTGTCATTGAAAAGTCTACTTCCACTCGTTTCCTCAAACGCCTCATTGGCGGTCACGTAGAAACTCGAGTGATTGTAATTCGGAATTTACTGAATAAAAAAATCGACTTTTGGAAAAATCTTTTTTGAACTTTCGGGAGACCCATATCCGATGTATTTTTTTCCGAGGAATCCATTTTCGTTGTCAAAATTTCCAAAATATCAACAGAAATGCGATTTTTCCTCAAAAAACCTACTTTTTTCCAACTTCCGCTGGGATTTCGTCAAATTTGACCTTGGGAATCGATTCTACGGGAAAAATTATCCCTAAAAATGACTTGTCCAACCCCGTTTTTGAAACTTTAATTTTTACCCCATTTTTGAGGAAGAGGTAAGTATGCCCAAAAAATCGACTTTTGGAAAAATCTTTTTTGAACTTTCGGGAGACCCATATCCGATGTATTTTTTTCCGAGGAATCCATTTTCGTTGTCAAAATTTCCAAAATATCAACAGAAATGCGATTTTTCCTCAAAAAACCTACTTTTTTCCAACTTCCGCTGGGATTTCGTCAAATTTGACCTTGGGAATCGATTCTACGGGAAAAATTACCCCTAAAAATGACTCGTCCACCCGATTTTTGAAACTTTAATTTTTACCCCATTTTTGGGGGAAGGGGAGGTATGCCCGAAAAATCGATTTTTGGAAAAATTTTTTTTGAACTTTCGGGAGACCCATATTCGATGTATTTTTTTCCGAGGAATCCATTTCCGTTGTAAAAATTGTCAAAATATTGACAGAAATGCGATTTTTCCTCAAAAAAACCTACTTTTTTCCAACTTCCGCTGGGATTTCGTCAAATTTGACCTTGGGAATCGATTCTACGGGAAAAATTACCCCTAAAAATGACTCGTCCAACCCCGTTTTTGAAACTTTAATTTTTACCCCATTTTTGGGGGAAGGGGTAGTATGCCCAAAAAATCGACTTTTATAAAAATTTTCTTGGAACTTTCGGGAGACCCATATCCGATGTATTTTTTTCCGAGGAATCCATTTCCGTTGTCAAAATTGTCAAAATATTGACAGAAATGCGATTTTTCCTCAAAAAACCTACTTTTTTCCATCTTCCGCTGGGATTTCGTCAAATTTGACCTTGGGAAGTCACCGACTTCGTTGGCTTTCTGTGGCAAACAGAAGAAAGTACTTCCTTGGTTGTTGCCTCTATCAACTCCTCTCAACAGGCAAACCTCCCTATCTAGCCAACCTGTTTTCCACTCTTGATGACCGAACTAGACATTCCCTCAGGGTCGCCCATGATGGCATTAATCTCATTGTTCCACACTTCCGGACTGAATCTTACCGTAGGTCTTTTCTTGTGTCTGGAGCCTATCTTTGGGGTTCACTCCCGACCGAGGTGCGCTCTGCCACCACGATCGAAGTCTTTCGTAACAGACTCCATTCTCACCTACTCGAGTCTGAGCAGTCCGAAAGCCCTCAATATTGATATTAATCAATCTATTTATCATCTATCAATCTCATCTCCATGGCACCCTAACTTTGGCTCTTCCTTGTTTTGTCGTTCGCTCGCGTTATCATTAAATCACTTCTAATCACTCTAACTTTTAACTACTCAAGCATTCTCTCAAATTTTCTTTTACAAATTTGAATCAAAACACATACAAAACGTTAATCACCAAATTGTGATATCATTTACACTGTATTCTTTCTTTGCCCCATGGAAACAAGGGTATATGTTGAAATAAATAGAAATAGAAATAGAAATAAATATGACTTGTCCAACCCCGTTTTTGAAACTTTAATTTTTACCCCATTTTTAGGGGAGGGGTAGGAGAAGGGTATTTCCAAAAATTCGATTATCGCTATTACTATTATTATTAACAATAATAATAATTATAGTAACAGTAGTAGTAGTAGTAGTAGTAGTAGTAACAGAAATAACAATAATAATAATATTATTATTAAATGTAATAGGAAAAGGAAAAGGCTTGGCTTGGATGCAATCATATGCAATGTCCATTCTGGAGGCACAATAATTGCCCATTGTTGTTGACATCCCATTTTGTTTTTTTTCTTTTCTTTATTTTTTTTTTCCTTTTGTTTCGGTCGCTTATGGGTACATTCGCACAAGTGAGCGAGCAATAGCTTCATTATTGAGATTTAATTTATATACATAGATTGGTATATGTACACACGCGTACACACGCGCGCGCGAGCGCGCGTGTGTGTGTGTGAAAAGGATGAATTTCGAAGACAACCCCTACTCTCCTAAAATTGTGAACAACCCCAGCAGAGGGTAACGCCTTTTCTTTACACCTACTCCTACACCTAACACCTCCTCCATTTCCACCTTCGTCTCCAGCTAAGGTCTGGAGGTTCTAGAAATTCTATGACGACAACGATTTCTCATCCTACTTCCATGGAATCTTATCTTCACTACCACTATTACCCCTACTACCTCTACTACTGCTGCTGCTACTCCCTCTAATAATAATAATAATACTATTGCTACTGTTACTACTACTAGCACGCTACAATTCTGCAAATGCGAATGAGAGTGTGTTTGTGAGGACAACGTATATCCGTCTCTCTCTCTGTCTCTGTCTCCCTCCATTTTCTTTCTTATCCGAGGGATTACATAGTAGTTATTACTATACATATATTACACTGGGTAGAGAAGGACGATCGAAGATTCTATGACCCCGTTGAAACCATGTTACTCTTACCCGAGATACCTCCTAACTAAAATAAGAGGTCTCTTGTTGTTATTATTATTATTATTATCATTATTTCTCAATAATAATATCAATATGTATAGGTATTATTATAAAAGTAGTAGTCGTTATAGAGTAGTAGTAGTAGTAGTAGTGTAGTAGTGGTATAATAAAATTTGGAATTATATATAATAATCTATATATGTATAATTATAATAATAATAATAATAATAATAAATTAAAAAGGTTGAGACGACGACAGGGACGATATTCCTCCAAGGGCGGCCGAAGAAGAATCGTTATATTGTAATTGCAAATCGTACCACCGGTGTGACTGCGGAATTAATTGCTGTGCGATTTCTTTAATCCCCACAATCTGACTATGCAAATATTTATTATTATATGTGAGTATTAAAGCCCCGATAGTTATCACGTGTCGTATATATGTATAGTACGTTCAAGAGAGATTGAGAGAGAGAGAGAAAGAAAAAAAAAGCATAGTTATATTCACAAGAACATCCACGCACACGCACATACACGCTCGCAAACATACATATACACCGATACATATGCGGGGAGAAGCAGTAGTTTCGAGTTACGAAAGGTAACTCCGTAAGAACGTGACGACTGTAACTCAAGATCTTACGCTGTTACCCTATTACCTTATATACATATCAAATCCACTAAGGATAGTCAATTCTATGTAATAATATTAATAATAATGGTAACAAAAACAATAACAATAATAATAATAATAATAGTAATAGTAACAGTAATAGCAATAATAATAATAATAATAATGAAGAAAGACTGTAAATTTGGAAATTAAAAATTCAGAATTTATAAATTAGGAAATTCAAAATTGGAAATATTGAATTTGCAAATTTGGAATTTGAAAAAAAAGGCGCCCCCAAAAACTTATAATTCAGTTAATTCCTAAATCGACTGACAATTCGATAGAAAATCCTAAAACCCAACCGTTATTTTTGTATACATGTATATGCGCACACACATGCGCGCGCATAAATACGTTTGAGTCGAAATACGCCATAACGCCAATTCTTCCTCTCTCTCTCTGTCTACTCCTTTAGATAAACTCAAATCCGGGGCTGCGCGAACGCAATTCCCGACTACCAAAAATTGTGCGCTCGAGATACCCACAATGGAAGTATCTCGCAAGGGTCAGCCTCTGACCGAGGAGTAGAGAGCGTGCAATGGCGAGGCCTTCCCCAGGAGGAGCCGCCTTCTTGATCACGGTCAATCCTCCGCGCCAAGTAAGTTATACGCGAGCAAGACCCGGTCCTGTATATCATCCTTTATCGCGGTCACCTCGGTTGCGGGAAACAGTCGGTTCCGTAGGACACCCAGCGTCCACCTGGCGGCGAATCGCGAAACCCATCGATCTTGGGTCTTTTGTTTTCGCGGATATTTTTTTTTCCACTGCTACCAACAGTAATTTTGTTTTTTTTCTTCTTCTTCTTTTTTTGGGTTCAGGGACCGAAGCGAATACGTATCGCCCCTACGCTATTTTTGGAAATTTCAAATTTTTTTTTTCTTCGTGCCCAATTTTCTTTCTTGGTGCCCAATAATTCAAATTTTGGGAATCCATTATTATTATTATTATTATTGAAATTCGCTGTAACGAAGCAGAAAAATATTATCCTTTTCGAAAAATTTGTAATATTCGAATTTTCCATTTTTGGGGGAAGAGGGGGGGGGGGGTGACCCAAGGGATAAAGTAGAAGATAAAAAAAAAGAGAAAATCCGGGGCAGGAATTTTGAAATTGTGACGACGAAATTCGGCGAGGAGCGAATTTCCATTTAGGGTCGTGCTTGGATTCTAGGGAAAAGGGGGAGTAGGGGGACTAGGGGGAGTGAAGGGGTGGAAAAGAGCGAGAGAGACGGACAAAGAGAGAATCAATAGAAAGGAAAAAGAGAAGGGTGAAGAAGAAGATACATAGAAACCGATTTTAGCCACCGAAGGCTCGACACCATTATATCTATATAGATTCATGGCTAAATACAAATATAGATGGATGATACATATATAGTATATGGATATATACACATATAGAAGGAGAGCAGTAGTAACAGCGAAGGAAGGACAGACGAACGGGAGATTGGGGGCTAGGTGGGGGAAGTGGAGTAGTGCGAAGCAAAAGCTCCTACGTCATGGCAGC
Organism: Gasteruption jaculator; assembly: GCA_949825005.1. NCBI lineage: Eukaryota > Metazoa > Arthropoda > Insecta > Hymenoptera > Gasteruptiidae > Gasteruption > Gasteruption jaculator. The sequence continues at coordinate 17,414,546 of OX463766.1, read as the reverse complement.
CAAATAAATCTCTCCCTGCCCCCAGCCGAATATGCTTTAATCTTTACCCAAGATCAAGGTCATCCGTGACATGAACTTTTCGCTTTTCTCCTTCTCTCTCTCTCCATCCCGTGTCCCTTTTTTCACCCTAAACCCTTTACCTTTTTCTACTTTTTATCAGCAGCTAATGAACTGTGATTACAGGATCCTACCTGCTCGATCAATAATTATAATAATAACAACGAAAGTGTTGCTAGGGATAATAATAGTAATTATATAATCATAATAATAATAATAATAATAGTGGCAAAATAAATAGTAACAATATGGATTATACAGATATTGAAATTCTTATTATCATTATTAGTAATGTTATTGTTATTATTATCGATCACTTTCATTGCTATTATTATTTCTCTGTATTATTATTGTTGTTATTATCATTATTATTACTACTACTACTGCTATCATTATTATTATTCTTCATATTATTATCATTATATACATTAGAGGTAGTGGTAGTGGTAGTGGCAGTAGTAGAGTAGTAGTAGTGGTGGCGGTGGTAATAATACAAAGGGTAATAATAATAATAATAATACCGGAATATTATGTTAAGGAACAGGATAATGATGAAAGCAATAAGAGTAGAAACGAGAGGAGAATTTTAATGTTAAAGTTGAAGTAAAAGTTAAGCCGAAGGAGGATCGAGTGAAATAAGGAAAAAAAAAGGGAAAAAGAAAAGAAGGACGTGAAGGAGATAAAGACTTATATCTGTCTATGTGTACATAAACATATATATTGCGTCCAATGTCTGTATTCGTGAACTGAATTCGTCGAATAAGAAAGAAAGGAGGGGGGGGGGGGCAAGGAAAATGGTGGAAGAAGAGGGCCTCAGCTATTTCGCTCTATAGGTAGGAACCGTATTTGGGCGCATATCTATATATACGTGTGTGTGTTTGTATGGAAAACGATTCGAGCGTTCCCTTCCCGATTTGTCAAAAGGTTTAGAAAAGGAAAAACGGATAAATGGTAGAAAGAGAAAGAGGGCGAACCGTGACGTGACGCGCCTGTACTTTGTAAGGAAGATTATGATTATGATTATGATGATGATGAAGAAGAAGAGGAACCAGAAGTAGCAGTGGCATTAGTAGTAGTAGAAAAAGCGGAAAAAGAAGAAGGTAAATGCCCTCTTCTTGTTCTTCTTCTTCTTAAAGTAAACTTGAGACCCGTTTTAGTCAGTGGAACAAGACGACTCTGTTATTCTATACAAAAGGTAATAACTCCACTCGACCCCGAGTCTACGTGTCTACACATCTACATCTACAGATAAACATATACATAAGCATACATACAAAATGTGTGTATATATATATTTTTTTCTTAAATAAACCAAACCTGACATTTTCTACGGTTGCTGTCAATAATAATAATAATAATAATAATAATAATAATAATAATAATAATAATGATGATAATTATTTAGTGATTTTTTAATGATAATTTTCAGGGTGTCCCATAAGTTTTTTCCGCACCACGCTATGTATGACCTCGAGCCGGAAAGGAAGAAACTTAGGGACAACCTAATATAATAATAATAACAATAATAACAATAACAATAATAACAATAATAATAATAATAATAATAATAATAATAATACAGGGACACTCGGCCAATGTGATAAAAATAAAATGTTCACGGAATGCAATATTTCTTTCTTTCTTTTTTCGTTTCCTCCCCCCACTTTCCAAAATTTCAACAAACCGTAATCGACAATGGTAATAACAATAATAACAATAGCAATAATGATAACAATAAGAAAAACAACAACGACAACGGCGTCAAATACGATAATAAAAAACGACGTTTCCGAATATCATTGCGCCTTGAGAATGTTTTCTTTATTCTTATTTTATTTTTTTTTTAGGAAGGTTATATTATTTTAGAGTCGAAACATCGAATAAAATCAACGGATTTCGAAATTCTCGAATTTTTCTTCCCAAAATATCGAAATTCCAAATTTGCAAATTTGCAAATTCTAAATTCCAAAGTTGCGAATTCGAAATTCCAAATTTGCAAATTTGTAAATTCCAAATTCCATATTTGCAAAGTCCAAATTTGCCAATTCCAAATTCCAAATTCCAAATTTTCAAATTTGCAAATTCCAAATTTGCAAATTATAATTTTCAAATTTCAAATTTGCGAATTTCAAATTTATAATTTCCAAATTTCCAATTTCCAAATTTATAAATTCCAAATTTCCAATTTTCAATTTCAAATTTCCAAATTTACAATTTCCAATTTTTCATTATTATTATTATTATTTTGTTCGTCGATTATCGGGTCGTGAAACTCGTTCGAAATGAACCGTTAATTCCTACGCGTCAATTTTTTCAGGATAACGCAAGCAAAACAATACACGCCACACTATATCTACATCTCTCTCTCTATATATATATACACTATATATTCGCTAATGAGAGAGAAAAGGACGGCCAAGAGTTACCTCACTCTCTCCCTCTCTCATTATTTACTATACTTTCACTACAGCGTGTTCTTCGGTGCCTTCTCTTCTACCTCGTACCGCTGCTGCACCTTATTTATTTCTCGCTCGACTTCTCCCAGACGCTCGTCGCTCGCTTTCCTTCGGAAATCATAACAATCGCGTATAAAATAAAATTCCAAAAAAAAAGACAGAAATACAAATATCGCTCGCGCCGAATTTCGAGGAATCCCGCGCTTCTCGGCCATTTTCGATCTCGATCGGCTCGGAATTTTCGCAGGTTCCTGGATTGCCAACATCCAGAGTCGCCGCAATTTCACGGGGGTACAGGCCCCGCCAAAACCTACGCTCTTCCACCAAAAGTTACTAATCTTTTTCTTTTTTTTTAGTTTTACCCCGAAATCGCGAATTTCACGGGTACAGTCCCCGCCAAAAGTTACCACTTTGTTCCGCCGGGGCCTGAAAATCGCCGAGATTCAGGTCCCCCCCCCCCCCCCCCCCCCCATCCCAGCCAAAAAATAGCGAGGGTTGGTAGCGTGACTTATCAAGTTGGTACTCACCGGGTGCAGTGGAGTGCAAGTGGAAGAAACTGAAATTAGTCCTCCGAAGCGAGGTTGGGTGGAAGCACGAATTTATCGATCACACACAACTTTGTATTTGATGATTGAGAGAGAGAGAGAGAGAGAGAGACAGAGATAGATAGAGATAGAGACGAAGGAGAAAGACAGAGACGGAATGAGAATACAGTTTCTCCTTCCTTTCTGTCTCTTTCTTTTCTTTATTTCCTTTTCTTTATCAAAGCACTGCCGTCGATCATTTTTCGCCGACATTCAATCGAGTGGCGATCTATTTATTTATTTATTTATTTATTTTTTTTTTCAGAAACGGGGGAGATACTTTTCCCCTTAATCTCAAAAAGGAGCGAGAGGGGAAGGGGGAGGGGAGGGCGATTCGTAAATAGGGCGAAGGACGGCAGACTTTCAGAAAAATTATAATAACAACAGTAATAGTGTAGAAATAATAATAACAATAGTAGCAATAATAATAATAATAATAATATCGAACTTTCAATTAAAAAAAAAAGAATTTTGGAAATTTAAAAAATTGGAAATGGAGTTTCTAATTCGCGAAATTTCAAATTTTCAATTTAAACAATAATGAAATTTTGGAAATAATAATAATAATAATAAAATAGCGATAATAGCAATAATAGTAATAGTAATAGTAATAATAATAATAATAATAATAGCAACAATAATAATAATAATTTGAGGGACCAAATTGAAAGTAATTGAATTTCGAATTAATTGTATTACATAATTAATATAATATATGTAAAAAAAAGAAAGAAAAAGAGAAATTTCATATATACATATATATACATGTATGTCTGACTCTATCTCTTCTCCACCGCGGTATTTTTCTTTTTAATCATCACTGTACTTTATATCGCAACGGTGAAAATTATCACACGGCCGAGTTTCGACTAGACTCGGACTCGACGTCGAAGTTACGTATCAAGGAGTCCGCGAGAAACTAAAGTCAAACGAAGAGAAATGAAGTAAAGTGAAGTGAAGTGAAGTTAAAGTAAAGTAAAGTAAAGCCAGTGCGACCGAACGGAACCGAACGGAATCGAATCCAAACCGATTCGATCCCGTTTTCACGAAATCCGCGACACTCGGAATGTAAGTAAACGTCGCCCCGGTAGCTTGAGTTCTCCGCCGAGCCGTCGAACGACGGAGGTTCTGCTCCTATCGGAACCCACCGCCGCGCAGGCGCGAGTCAGATATGTATATGCATGCGTGAGTATGTGTGCGGTGTAGGAGAGAAACGCGCGCAATCGCAATTGCAGCGACGTCGGGTTTTCTTATCAGTAGCGACAGTGGCGCCACTCGCCCGCTACCAACTGTCTACTATTTTTTTGTGGGTAAATGCAGCCGAAGTCGGTACAGTAGGAAATTATATTTTCGAGGGTGAAGAAATCAGGGCTGGGGGGGGGGGGGGGGAGAATGATGGAATTCGGGGGGGTCCGGGAAAATGCGGAAAATTTGAATTTTGGAAATTTCAAGTAAAAATTCAAAATTTGGAAATTTGGAATTTCGAAAATTCCGAACAGAAATTCGAAAATTTGAGAAATTGGAATTTTGAAAATTCCGAGCAGAAATTCGAAATTTGGAATTTTTTAAATTCGAAGCAGAAAATCGAATATTTGGAATTCGGAAAATTCGGAATAGGAATTCCAAAATTAGGAATTACAAATTTCGAAAATCCAAAGCAGAAATTCGAAAATGCGAAATTTTTAAATTTTTTTCGTTGGATTATTTGTTTGATAATTTTTTCTTATCAATTTTTGTATGTCAGTTTTTGTTGTTGTTGTTGTTAAACAAAACGAAGTTGAATTGAGTGTTTCAGGAATTTTGATTTTCCAGGATTTTGAATTTCACAATTTTGCGGGTTTCCAGGACACCTTGGAACGTGGTTTTTTTAGGAGTTTTGAATTTCCAGAATTTTGTGGGTGTATCAGAATTTCATGTTGTTTTTACTAATTTCAATAAAACAATTGTTGTTGAGAATTAATTGTTTTGTTCTGAATTGGGTATTTCAGAAATTTTGAAAGTATTTCGAAAAGGAGGAGGGTTTCAAATTTTTCCCAGGCACCAAAATTTTCAAAATTGCATAACATTATTTTTGAAACTTTTTATTGATACTTCACAACAATTTTTCTTTCTCTTTTTTTTTAATCTACAATAATAATAATAATAATAATCATAATAATCATAATAATAATAACACTATTAATATTAAAAAGGTTCTGGGATTGGAATTTTGGATGTCCGGCCGTCGATCATATCTTTTAACTGAATACTAATTTCCTGCAATTAATTGATTAATCAAAATCTCATTCCTTTTTTTTACTTTTTTTAATATATTTATTTTACTATTATTCTCAAAAACCCGGAAAAAAAAATTCTGAACTAGGAAAAAATCTTGAATCCCAATAACAAAAAAAAATTTCAAATTATCGGGGTGGAGGATAAAAATTCCAAAAAATCTTCATTTCTTTTGTTTTCTCCAAAATACTGGAAAACTTCCAATAAAAAATTTATTAATTAAAAAAATCAACATCGAATTCAAATCCATTAAAATTTCCATCGAATAGAAATCCCAAAATTTTCTTATTAAAAAAAGGAAAAAAAAAAAGAATAATCGAAAAAACGATTTATTAAAATTAAAAATCGTCTTACCTCTTCTCGCTGCGCCCTGGAGCGGTCCACGATGGGTTCCAGGAAATTTGGGTCGTTCGCAGGATCCTCGGGCTTCGCGTCGTCCTCGTGCCCGTGTTCCTGTGGAATCTGGGCGACGAAGGTGTGTTTTATGGTATCCATGAGATTCATGGACTTGGTGTGGGGAAATCTCAGATCCATTTGGGCGAAGGAGTCCGTGCCCGATTGTATCAGAAGCGGCTTGTCGTAATCCATGCAATTGCCTTTCCTGGAGAAATTCGAAAATGAACAAAAAATTCGGTAATTATCTTTAAAAGAAAAAAAAGGAAATAAAAAAATATTAAGAGAGATGCATTTTTTTGTTCCAAAGAAATGTAACGATCCAGTTAAATAAAAAAACATTTTTTTCCCTAAATAAAATATAAGAATCCAAAAATAATGTACATAAAAAAAAAGAGCAACTAATGGCTCCAAAAATTACAACAATCAAGCAAAAAATAGAGAAAAAAAAATGCAAAAAAATTTAAAAATTAGAATCAAAATGCAAAAAACCGAAAAATTAGAAAGAAAAATGCTAAAAATTGCAAAATCAGAAAGAAAAATACGAAAGATTGAAAAATTAGAAAAAAATGCATCCCCAAAATTTCGAAAAAATCAAATAAAAAAAAGAATTACATCGTAAATCCTCCAAAGGCGTAACAGGTGAGCATCTCCTTGGTCTTTCGCACCAAAGTCGTGTCTTTGGCGGAGTGAAATTGCAGGTGAGCCCCCAGGATATGAGCGACCGCCCTCAGGGTCCTGCCGATCAGCTGTTTTTTATCGATATCGAACTCCTACGATTTCAAACAAAGACAAATATCACCAATAACGATTTTTGCCATCACTAATTTTTTTTTACCTTCAATTAAAATTGCAATTATTAATATATATATATATTTTTTCAAATTAAAATTGTATATATTTTTTTAAAATCTCGGATAAAAGAAAGGAAAAAAAAAATTCTGCGTACCTTGAACTCGTCGTACCTGCCGCCCACGATGCAGAGCCTCAACGGTAACGGGTCGATCTTGTCGAGGTCCTTCTTGCGCTCGCTCAGCCTCTGGGTCCTCAGCAGCTGCATCCGTTTGTCGTCGAAGCTCATTTTCGCTGCGCTTTTTATCACCGACAAGGACTCCTCCAAGGACGACCAGAGGAGCTCGGGTCTGGCCAGGTTCAGAACCAGGATCAGCGTCAGGTGACCCGGGGAGTGCATGGACGCGGACCCGGTCATCGCGGAGGATAGTAGGGACGACGACAAGTGGCCGATTTCCCACACGTGGACGATGTCCTTCACCTGAACGTGGAAAATCAGAGACGCGATTAATTTAAAAAATAGGAAATTCGATAAAAAATTGAAAATGAAGATAAAAATTGGAAATTTCGAGAATGAAAATTAGAAAATAGAAATTAAAAAAAAGGGAATTTTTACCAAACTTTTGCCGGCTTTTCGTCCGAAGGAATAATCCATGGCGATCGTGGGTTTCGGATTCTCGTCTTTCTCCAGGAACCGGTAGATCATCGTCGTCTTCCCCTGGAGGAAAATTTGTAATTTTGGAATTAGAAGTTTTCTTATTATTAAATTTCCATTTTTCCAATTTTCAAATTACTAAAAAAATGCGAAGCAAAATCTGCAATTTCTGCATTTTTGAATTTCCAATTTCTGCACCAGGTTTTCCAAATTTTCCAATTTTTGCTCAAAATTCTCGAATTTACGAATTTCCGAATCACCAAATATTCCAATTCTATTTAAAATCAATCAATATTTAATAATAATTAATAAATGTCGAAACTCACCACTCCTTTGCTGCCGAGGATGATGATGGACCTCTCGTGGGTCTCATCCAGATCAGCTTTACGCTTCCGTTCCTCTTCGCGACATAAACGTAAGGCCAGTTCCCGAAAACTCTCCTCCCTGAATTAAAAAAAAATAAAAAAATAAATAAACTAAAAATAAATATATAAATAAGTGTCAAAAAAATAAATAAATAAACTAACTCACGTGTTCTCCTCCGGCATTTTTCCTTTTTTTTTCCTGTTTTTATTCTGGATCAGAGGAACCAAAACAAAATTAATTTTTCTTCTTCTTTTTAATTCTGTAAAATAAAAAAAATTATAAAATATTAGTAATTACATTTATTTATAATATTTCCCAGAATTTTAGTGGAACGAATTGAAAAACCCGTCAGAAGCGTTCTTTGCCCGGCTTTGTTTTGAACGTAGTCGTCATGGTGACGTATTCGTTCCACTTTTTGTTGAAACCAATTTTCTTGATACGAACTCACCTAATTTAATTGAATTTCCGCAACAAAAAAAAATGAAATTAAAGTTTCGTGAAAAATTCGAGCGCGAAAAATGAAATAAAATGAAATTAACGTTTTGCCAAAATTACAACAATTCTCCTGATAACGAACGATTCAATTATTCCCACGAAGTTTGATTAACTGCCACCTTTCGTTGGAGTCAAATATAATTAGAATAAATAAATAAATAAATAAAATTACAAAAAAAAAGTTACTCGATTCGTTATTTTTCGTGGAAACAAGGACTGAAAGATTAAACAAAACTAAAATTGCAATTTTTTGCTGGAAAGAAATTAGACTCTACTGGATATTTCATCGTTTAATTCATTCATTCATTTACTAATTCATTAATTTCCCTTTAAGAACAAGTCAACTCTTCGATTACTCGCATATATAATCTTTCAATTCACTGTTTCTAATTGGTTACATCGTACAACTTCGTTTACATTCACGATTTCCTCCTTCTCCAGCCTCGAAAGCGAAGGAAAAATCAGGGGAAAAAAAATATTTTTTTTCCTCCTCTGATATCTTCCCTTTCTCGAAATTTGGAACACTCGTGATTTTTTTTGTTGCTCCACCTTCCTCCTTCTAACAATTATTTACAAAGCTTTCGACTAGACACAGTAACAATGGAATGTTTTTTTGTTTTTTTATGACGAAAGTATCGTTTCTAAAAAATGGGAGATTCCTTCATCGCGAAAACTCTCTTCGATTTTTTCTTCTCGATCCACCGTTTTTTGTTTCCCCTTTCGTAACGATTTTTCATCCCCTGAAACGACGTTCGCAAGAAAATTCCTTATAAACGTATTAAATGACACTCGTTAACGCTTGTAAATTGGAAATCCGTCGATTCGAAGGGTAAACTTCGAAAGTAAGTAAACGTAAAAAGCAAAGTCATCTGTTCCTATAATACTTCATAGCTTCGAGGATGCAATAAACGACTCGCTCTGCATGTTATCTAGTCCAAATGTCACTCATCCAATTGTCATTTAACTCCTCGGCCGGCAGGACTTTGAGTTTTCGCAGAGCCTCGAGATAAAACGTCAGCTCGGACGTGACCACGCCATGCTGAGGCCCGCCGTTGTTGACGATGTTCATTTTCACCAATTGCTCCCGCAGTTTGTCCTTAAACGAGGCGTTCACCGCTCGATAGAGCGTCTCCACCTCCCCGGGTGGCAGGATCCCCGATACCGCCTCGTGAAGTTTCATCAAATAACTGGAATCGAAGCAAAAATTAGCTTTTTCTTTTAATGCGCAAAAAAATAAAATAAAACAAAAATAAATAAATAAATAAAAATAGAAATTCGGGAAATTAATAATTTTTAAGAGGATCATTATTTATTAATAATTAGATTCTCAATGATCAGAAAAAAAAAGAAAATGATTATTACCTATTAATTTTAATTCGTGCTATTTTGAAATAATTGGTATTTTTATAAATTCAATTGGAAAATGAAAAAATTAGAAAAATTAAATATAAAAATGGAAAAATTAGAAAAATTAAATATAAAAATGGAGAAATTAGAAAAATTAAATATAAAAATGGAGAAATTAGAAAAATTAAATATAAAAATGGAGAAAATTTTCGGTATCTTGCCTGGAAATATTTCGAAAAGACTTGGAAGGTACCGGGGGACGTGCATTCCACGTTGAAATTTGCCCGCTCAATAAATTATCGACAATCGTCAATATTTTGCCTTCGATTTCCTTCACGTGGGCCTGAATGTCCCTTTCAACGTTGTCCAGGAGCAGAACACCTCCGCTCAAGCCGGAAATCCCTCGGGGCGAGTGTTGCGACGCTAATTCTGGAACGTACCAATTTATTTGTCAAAATAATAATTAGAAAAAAAATTACTAACTAAAAATAATAAAACAAATCAAAAAATAAACAATGTACCTTCGAAATGACGTTTCACGACGGGCATTAGCCAGAGGATCAGCCTCAGACTTCGAGCGGTCAGCACCAGGATCGTGCTGGTAATCGTCTTTAGGCCAGCGACCTGCATTGCACCGGCTCCCAGTACCAATTGGCAGCATCTCGAATTATAATGACGCAATAATTCCGCCAATTGCCGGGCGATTGCTCCCGAAAGAGCCATTAGTTGACTGCTGGTCCTGGAATTGTTGAATTAAAATCGTTATTATTAATTTGAGACTGAAATTTCTTCGTAAAAAAAAAATAAACTAATTAAAAAAAATTAAAATCATTATTATTAATTCTAGGCTGAAGATTCTTGTTTACAAAAAAAATAATTGATAAAAAAAATAAAAATAATTATAAAAATAAGTAAATAAAAAATAGAAATTTTGAAATACAAAAAATAATAAAAAATGAAAGAACTCTGGAAAATAAAAATCCACACCTGCAGTACTCGTGGATCATCTGCATCAGGACCAACGCCGTCCCGACGACGGCGAACTTCTCGTTACCGACGACCACGAAATTCCCACACCCGGATTGCGACAATTTCCTACTTTCGCTTTCCGACGATGCACCCACTGGGAAACACTTGTTCTCGTAAATGTACGTCACCAGGGATTGGTAATCCGGCGAAACCTCGGTTTGCTTCCATCTCTCGGACTCCAGGAGCTGAGTCAACTTCGTCTTTCGTTCATTGTGAAATCGTTGTATGAATTTACTCGCCTGCGCCTGGAATCGAAAAATTCAATTTGAAATATATATGTTTTTAAAATATATATATCTTTTTTATTATGAATTTTGTTATACCAACTTCTGCGAATAAAAATTCACGAGTATCGGTTGAATGGATCACCTCAAAAACGTTGTAAGGTACAATTGCAAATTTTTCAAAAACCCCCGAAAATGAAAAAAAAAAAAAAAAAAAAAAAAACTATCTGATGGATTCTTAAAAAAAATTCCATCAGGTTATTTTTTGTATTCTAATTTCGCCATTTTCAATTTGAAATTTTCAAATTTCTCCAATTTCAATTATCGAAATTGAATCTTTCAAATTGAATTTATAAAAATACCAATTATTTCAAAATATCACGAACCAAAAAATTCATAATTCTTTTTTAAAAATCCACCGATTTTTAAAAAAAATTGTTTAAAAAAAATCCATCGGATTTTTTTTTTTTTTTTCATTTTCCGGAGTTTTCGAACAATTTGCAATTTGTACCTTACACCGTTTTTAAGGCGATCTCTTCAATTATATTTCCTAAAAAAATCAATAAATAAATTATTTAAATACTAGCCAGACACAATAAATTTCATTAAAAAAAAAATTTTTTTCAAATATCGATACCTTGAAGGCGGATCTTAAAGCCGTGGACTGCTTCCCGCAAAGTTTCTCACAAGTGTCCGTGAACTCCTCGACCATAATCGCGAGTTTGCAGACCTGAGCGATATTGGCACGCTCGTTGAGCCAACAGGCGCCCGAGGAGGTCGAGAATTTCGAGTCGTTGGCCCCCAAGTGCCCGTCCTTGGTGTCGTCGTACTTGCCGATACCCCCGATATCGTTGCCGCCCGCGACCTTCCCGTTGCTGTCCGACCGGTTGGCCTCTCCCCGGTCGTTGTTGCCGGCCGACAGCAGGTTGCCCAGTCTCTCGTGGCAGTAATCGCACACGCTCGTGAGCATATCGCTCAATTTATTCGTCACGCGAATGTGCTCGTCTTGCAGCAGCAAACAGTCCGATAACGAGTAGTCGTAAGTGCCGTCGGGCAATTTGCCGGCCGATAAGTCCGCCAAGTCTTGCATCACATCCTGCACCGCCTGGAAATTGCAATTGCGCGTTATCGGAAGTTGATACAAAAAAAAATTAAAAAATAAATAAATAAATGAATTTTCGAGCAGTTTCGTGGACCTTGACGCGGTGCAACAACGACGTCAGCGACTGGATGGTGTTCTGCAGCAACGTCAGTCGCTCGGCAAGGGAGAGACCGGCAACTTCGAGCGCAGCCGCTTGCTGGTCGCTGCAGCAATCGCTGTCGGCCAGGGATTCGATCACTCGTTGCTTGGTCACGGCCCGGACGGTCGTGATCGCTTCCTCCTTGTACGCGTCCACGAATTGGAAGTGTTTTTGACGCAATAGGCCGGAAATTATCGAAACCAGTTTATCCTGAAACCAGATAACAAAAATAATTAATGAGTTTTCTTCTTTAAAATCCAAAAAAAAAAAAAATTTTTTTTTTTTAAATTTCGAGGGTCTTACCCCGTCCAAAATCGACGTCTCCCCGATCAAAGGCCGATTCAAATCGGCCGTGGCGTATCGCTCGAATTCCGTGGCCAGCATCTTGTCCACCAACTTCTCCATTTCCGTCAATTGCGAGCTTAGGTGCCTGAAAAAATTATTTTTGATAATTAATAATAATAATAATAATATGGAACTTTCAATTTCCAAAAAAAAGAAATTTTAGAAAGTTAAAAAATGGAGATGGATTTTCTGATTCGCGAAATTTCAAAATTTCAATTTATACAAAAAATGAAAATTTGCAAAAAATAATAATAGTAATAGTAATAATAATAATAATAATAATAATAATAATGATACAAAATTAGAAAACAAAATTACCGGAAACTGTGAACGCCGTTCAACTCCTTCTGCAAAATTTCCTGGGTCGTGGATATGAGATCCAGGGCTGCCACGTAATCGGACGTAGACAGAAGGGACTGGATCATGGGCTGACTCTGGTGCACCGTCGCCATGAGCTTCAATTTCTCCTGGACCAACAACCGATTGGACCTCGCTCGTTCCAGTCTGTTTGTTTTTTTTTTGGACACAGGAAAATATTTTAGTATCTCGGGAATTTCGTTACTTTTGCAACAACAAAAAATAGTATCTCGGGGATTTAGTTATTTTTGCAATAACAAAAAATAGCATCTTGGGGGATTTTGTTATTTTTGCAACAACAAAAAAATAGTATCTCGAGGATTTCGCTATTTTCGAGAAAAAAAATTGAATCTTGGGGATTTCGTTATTTTTTAGGGAACAAAAATTATTACCTCAGGGATTTCGTTATTTTTGCAACAAAAAAAATAATATCTCGAGGATTTCGCTATTTTCGAGAGAAAAAAAAATTGTATCTTGGGCATTTCGTTATTTTTTAGGAAACAAAAATTATTATCTCGGGGATTTCGTTATTTTTGCAACAAAAAAAAAATAGTATCTCGAGGATTTCGCTATTTTCGAGGGAAAAAAAATTCTATCTCAGGGATTTCGTTATTTTTGTAACAAAAAAAAAATAATATCTCGAGGATTTCATTTTTTTTAGGGAAAAAGAGAAGAAAAGGGGGGGGGGGGGGGAATAGAAACCCTACCGCAAAATTTCGAGCGAGTCTTTGACTAGATGCTTGTCGATCTGGTGAATATTCTTCCTGAGGGCCTTCAACACGGTGATGGTCTGCGTCAGCTGTTCCATCAGGGCATCGTGCGAAGTCATCGCGTGGAAGAAAGCCTGGGACTTGGAAGTCACTTGCTCGGCGATTTTCACCTCCACCACGTCCAGGTAATGACTCAACTGCGATAACGAAGTACCAAAAAAGAAAAAAGTTAGAAAATAGTTTCCAAATTCAACAAATTTTTTTTTTATATTCCCAAATCGAAATCCGGTTTTTTTTTTCTTTCCTGGAAAACATACTTTTTCCTGCATCTGCTTCACATGCGACACGATATTGCCCCCGTTCCTCTCGAAGAGCCCCTCCTTGGCGAAGGGGAACACCGCATCGAAATTCTCTCGTCGAGAGATATCCAAGTTCGGAGTGAGGAACACCTTCGGGATGTTCGCCAGATCGAATTGGCCTCGATCTGAAACCATCGAGTGTTAAAATCCCACTAGTACCTAGAGATTTTGTGAAAATTCTTTTTTTTTTGTAAATATTAAAAACATAAAAATAACATTTCTCATTTTTATTCAAAGTTAAAAAGATTATTTTTCAATATTTAAAATTTTTATTAATAATTAAAAAGTGTTAAAATCCCAATTCTAAACCTAAAATCCCAGTATTCGTACCTAGAGATTTGACTTTTCGCAGATTTGGGAAATTCTGCAGCAACTCGTTGGGCGAATTGGGTCTCTGGGTGGTCGTCGAATTCATTCGAGCGTGTTTGCGATACCTCTGCGAAGAAAAAAAATAAGATAAAAAGAGTAATCGAGGTTGCGAGTACTCGACTACTCCTTATCGCCGAGTGTTTGCATATTCGACGATAAGAGGAACCGTAGTTTCTCATTTTTCTCACCCTGGCGATCTTCTTGAAGTAGTTCTCGAACTGATCCACGGTGACTTCGGGCAGGTAAGGGCTCTTGGGGATGTCCACCTTCTCGACGAAGGCGTCGCCCCAGGTTTTCGTGAGGAAGTTGCTCTGTTTGCCCTTGGTGGGGTCATTGAGGACCGCGGGCAGGTTCTGCGCCGCTGAGTAGACGGTCCAGGAGGAGGAGGACTCCGTCACCTGTCCGTTGCTCTTCTTTTGCTGTTGTTGCATGATCGTGGCGTGCTTCATGGCATGGGCTACGTAATCCTTATCGGAAACACCTTCGACTGGAAGACTCGTGCACACTCCGTTGCAACCATACCGGCACACGAAGGACCCGCCTTCTCGGGAGCAATGTTGCTCTCGCAAGTGCCTGCAATTTTTGGTTCGTTTCGGCATTCGAAAAATTGCACTTTGAACTTTTCGTCGCTACCGGCGTGATGTTAAGAGAAAAATTGTATTTCTGATTTCGAATCGAAGTTCGAAATATAAGAAGGTTAAATTTCTAATTTTTATTGAAAATTAAAAGGGTCATTCTTATTATATATTTTTTTTTTGAATTTTTTTTATTGAAAATTCGAAATACTGGACATTAAAGAGAAAACTATATTTCTAATTCTCAATGTTATATTTTCAATTGAAAATGACGTTTCCAATTTTTAGTGAAAATTCCAAATGCGGTTTTTATAGTTTGAATTTTGTTTATTGAAAATTAGAAGTATTTAAATGAATATGAAATTTTCAAGAAAAATTAAAAAATATAAAAACCACACATTTTGAAGTTTCAGTCAAAATTCAAAATATTATTCAGTCAAAATACTGAATATTGGGAATGAGATCAAACTGATTCGTCAAATTATCGAAATCCTTCTAAAACATTTTATCCCCAAAGTCGCTTTCGGGCAACGATTCTCCCTCTATGAGTCACCATTGGAATTACTATCAACATTAGTGCTTTACCTATATCTATATATACACCTTCGCTCCCTCTCTCTACCCCCCCCCCCCCCATTTTCGACCCAAACCTAAAGGGAGTGAGAGAGACAGAGATAGTAACTGAACATCAACCTCTCTCTCTTTCTACCTTTTTCCCTAATAATCAACTAATTAAAAATTAAACCATACTTTTTCCCAACATAGTGAAATCTACCATACCCTTGGATACCACAAATTCATGAATATTCAATAAAAAATTACCAAACTCCCGAAAAAAAAAATGAAGTCCAGACTCACCTGACGAAATCCTGAATCTGCTTGAAGGTAAGGTTAGGGCAGTAATCGCAAGCGAAGATCACCGTGTCCGTGGATTTGACGATTTTGGCCATTTTTCCGCCGGTGCTAGGCCCCGCGACGACATTATCATCCTAGACGGCCATTTTAGCGCGACAGCCAGTGGTCGTGCTTTGTTTCGTCCCATTCATCGCGCGAATCGCGTTTACGGTCTCGGTCGCTGCTCGCGTAGAAGCGGGATGGCGATAGACACGGGCGAGGGACGTCAACTCCACTCCCGTTACGCAACAATCAGCGCTCGCAGCCGCGATGTAACTGAAAAGTGAATTACAACCGCGACACGTCCGCGGCCCACCTTTTCATTATCATTCCGTTTCGTTCCGTTCCGTTCCCACGCTACAACAACGTCCAATTCGAATTTTTCGATGTTCGATAGGTAGAGGATCGATTATTAGAAATGCGAGAGAGAGAAAGAATTGAAAATTTACAATTTTTGATAAGATCCAACGGAAATGTTATTTTTTTATTTGATACCTTTGGAATTTTTGAATGGATCCAACGGAATGTGGTATTATTCAATTTTTGGCGTTGTTATTATTAATGTTATTAATGTTCTTGTTGACGTTATTATTATTATTATTATTATTATTATTCAAATTTTCATTATTTGAAAGATACCGGAACTTTTAGGAATTGTGGGTTTTGGTTCTAACGGAAAATGGTATTTATTATTCCATTTTAATCACTACAACAATTTTAATTATAATTGTTGTCTCTATGGTTATTGTTATTATTATTATTATTGACTCTAACATCCAATTCGAATTTTCGATCTTCGATTTTCGATATGTAGGAATCGATTATTAGAAATACGAGGGAGAGAGAGAGAGAATTGGATGATCCAAGGGAAAGTGTTATTATTCGATTTTTGGCGCTATTATTATTATTATTATTATTATTATAACCCAACTTACTATATTGATACACTATTATTCAGTTTTTCAATTATTGCATCCAGAAAAAAAAATTTTGTTCTTTTATGAAATTGCCTCTTGGATACAACGGAATTGTAAATTAGGGACCAGCGGAATTGAACCGGTGGCGCCCTAACCCTTAACCATTGCAACCTAACCTTATCTCACCTAATTTTTTATCTTATCTCATCTTACCTAACCCAACCCAACCCAATTTATGACGTCATCGTTCACACAGTAAATATTTTGTGTATATATACACGAAAAGAAATAGAAACACAGAAAACCGTGGACACGCTACTTATTACCTGTAGCTAAAGCGGATCCCGCCGCTATCCAAGTACATATTACCATTATTATCGTTATGTAATTCAATTTATCAATTCACGGTACCTTTTTTTTTATCCTCCGCGTTACTTTCGGTCGATTACGGGAAATCCCTTTTCCCGGAAACTCGGAACCAGCGCGACGTGGGAATTCTCTCTAAATATATATATATAATTAATAAAAAAGAAGAAGAAGTTAAGAAATAATCCCGAAGAGGGGCAGGGAGAAGAAGACCTTCGGGTCCTTTGAAGGTCACCGCGATCTGCCGTACCGGTGGAAAGAGCTCGCGCGATTGGAGGATGCGAGGGATCCTTCCTATCAGCGTTGTCACTCTCGCGGAAGACGTTTGGGAATTCGGAATTTGGAATTCAGAGTCTCCGCGCGCTTCGTCGCGGCACCATCGGCTCCGGCGAGTGTGTGTGTGTGTACGTGCGTGCGTGCGTGCGTGCGTGTCTCCTTTGGGTGCTCTCGTGTATATGTGAGTCGCGACTGTGTCGGTATGCCTTTAGTTGGAACAAAAAGAAATGCATAAGTAACCGCGATATTTGGTAACCGCCGGAAGCGGGATTCGAGGAAAGGAGGAGGAAAATGGAACAAAATCAACGGGGTCGGGTTCCGGTGCGTTTGTTTTGAAAACCGACGACCAGTTTATTGATCGGGAGCAACTACTGGACATGTGTTGCTGCGGATGGTATGTGTTAATGTTTATGTCCGTGTATGTAAACAGTATTTGCATACCGCTGATGCGCGTGTGTGTGTGTGTGTGTTTTCAATACTTACAAGGATTCTCTGAAGAAAAACAGAATTTTCTTCCTGGCGAGAATCGATAATTATTTTATTCTAGGACGAGTAATAATTATTATTAATGTTAATATTATAATAATAATAATAATAATAATAATAATAATATTAACATTAAAATAATAATAATATTGAACTTTCAATTTTCAAAAAAATGGATTTTTGGAAATTGCAAAAAATGGAAAAATTGAAATTTTCAATGTTAGAAAAAAACATGAAATTTTCGAAATTGGAAAAATTGAAAATTTGAAAGAAAGGATAATAATAATAATACTAATAATAATAATAATAAAAATAATAATACGTTACAAGGAAAGAAAAAAAAGAGCAAATGTTCTTTCTTTCTCTTACTTTCTTTTCTTTCCTTTCCATTTCATATCGTCTTTTCTTTTTTCATTTTCCGTTTAAAGAGGAAGCACCGACCGACAGTGTTGCCGATTATGTTTTGAGCGTGTGACGTCACGTACAGATGGCCGTATGCACATATTTACTTAAATATCTTCTCTTTCTCTCTTTCTCTTCTTCTCCCCCCTCCCCACCCTCTGTATTTTGCTTACGTATGCGTTTACATTCACCACGCACGCACATATCCATACATAGATGCACACACACACACGTGCACTCACCTACGCTAGAGTCGAAGTAAAATGCAATTATTTTTCATCAAAACTGCACGATCCCGCACTTACTGTGTACACTGCCGCTCAAAAGTATGTCGACACTTGCTAGGTTCATGAAATTTGTGATATATTATACATATTTTTATTATTGAACAACGTTTGTTGTTAAATTCTATTACAAATATGTATTTAATGTATTCTAATAGTATATACTAAATTAACAATATAGTTATTTCATTTTGTTAAATAAATAAACATCCATTCGGTTGTTAGAAAGTTTCAGGTAGTTACAAGAATCGAGAAAATGTCCGCATACTTTTGAACGGTAGTGTACTTTAACCGTATCTCACTCGATAAATGCAACAATGCGATTGCATTTTCCAACTTTTTTTGAGTATTCTCTCCCAAATTGGGACACCAAACGAAATTTCAAAAACGAAAAGGCTGATTTTCAACCTGATTTGGAAGGTTTCTTTTTTCTTTTTATTTAAAAAAGGCGGTTTTTTGGGTCTACTTGCTTTAGGCGTCCATCATTCATCTTCGCTCACCTTCGAAAACCTAACCTCAAAATTCGTCGAATTTTTCTTATTGAATTTCGGACGTGCATAATAATTTATTTTTCTCTTTTACAGAAAATCCAAAATGGCGGCCAAATTCAATGATTAAAATTATAATTAATATAAAGAAAATTATAAATAATATGAAACTATGATCGTAAATTGAAATAATAAATTACCTCGAAAAAAAATGGCGCCAAACTTTTTTGTCTTTTTTTTTTTTGGCAAATTGAGAATCGAGGGCAGGCCTTCAATAATGAACGTACAATCAATAATCAATAATTGGTGGTTGACTTTTTCTTTTTATTTCGAAACAATGAATTTTTTTTTTCAACTGAAAGGAAAATTGTGTAAAAGTAGAATTTCGAAAAACGGGGGCGGGGAACTCATTTGTGGTAGGATCGATGGCAAGGGTCAGTTTTAAAAATAAGTTTTCCTGCTCAGGTGGAAAATTACACAGCAGCGCAAAGTGCAGAATGCACCTAGATATTATGTGCGAGGCCAGATAACGTGTGTGTGTATGCCTCTACATATGCAATTACCATTTTATTTTGTTTTTCAATTCCTATTCAATTCCTATAGCAAACAACAATAATATTTCCTCTGGATTTTGGAAATTCCTTTTTCTTTTTTTTTTCTCTTTTTCGAAATTATCCTTTTTCAGGCGTTTCCAGCGAAGTTCATTTTTTTTTCTCTCCCGAATTCTGGAAATTAGAAGCTACGATTTTTTTTTTCTTTGAAATTAGGAATTTCTCGCAAAAATGGAATTCCTTGGAATTAGTAAACGAGGGTAATTTTGGAGACTCTGACGTCATCGTCATATTCCATTGCTCGCTTGTTTTCGTCTTCATCTAAACGACGCAATATCTGACGTCAAACCTGTCGAATCGATCCTTCCAAATGTATACTGACATTTGCGAGTGTGTGAGAGAGAGAGAGAAAGAGAGAGAGGTCAAATGGAATGTATGTATCAATATCGATGACGTATTTATAAAATTCTAATATATATATATATATCTATATATGTTATATATTTGCGCGAAATTTTGTCATATTTTATTATTATTATTATTATTATTATTATTATTATTATTATTATTATTGTTATTACTATTACTACTACTACTACTATTACTATTACTATTATTATTGTATATTCTTTTTTAATTCTGTGTTACTTGTGTGTGTGTGTGTGTGTATTCTCATTTTTTTGCTCTATTCTATCTTTACCTACCGGCAACACAGACACAAAAGCGTGTCACTTAAAGGCAAATGAGCATCCGCGTGCATCCTGTTTATGCGACGATACCGAATTATGCACTCGAGTGCAAGCATCAGGAGAGCCCTTTCATGCCCCGATTTTATTTTTCTCTTCTTCTATTTTTTTTTTGCTTTTCTTTTTTGCCATTCTCTTTTTACTTTTGTGTGTTTGTTGCTTTTGCACCACACACACACTATATGCTTTGCAAAATTTTGGGTAAAAAAAATTGCAATTTGCTGAATTTAACAAATTATGAGGAAAAAAAAACCAAAAAAAAAACAAAGAAAAAAAGGAAACAAGAAAACAAAACGACAAAAAGCGAATGCAAAAATTGCAGACTTTTGGGGAAAATATGTTACATATTTTATGAAATGTATATATTATATTTTTTTTTAATTGTAGGACGCCACACATCGCCCGAGGTCCCCCAACGCCGCGACTCACCGCAATAGTCACCGTGCGTTCCTAATTAACCGCGGGGGTAATTAGCCAACAGCCAGAGCCCAGCATCTCCATCCGGTGCTCCACTGTAACAGCGCCCGTGAGTATAAAAGCATTGTTGTTTGTTCGTCCCCGCGTCGAACAAAGAAAATAATAGTCGAGTATAAAAAGGAAGAAGAGAGAGAGAGAGGAGGGGTTAATTTTTCGATTCTTGGCTGTCCCCCAAAAATGGGGTAAAAATTAAAGTTTCAAAAACGGGGTTGGACGAGTCATTTTTAGGGGTAATTTTTCCCGTAGAATCGATTGCCAAGGTCAAATTTGACGAAATCCCAGCGGAAGTTGGAAAAAAGTAGGTTTTTTGAGCAAAAATCGCATTTCCGTTAATATTTTGGAAATTTTGACAACGAAAATGGATTCCTCGGGAAAAAATACATCGGATATGGGTCTCCCGAAAGTTCCAAAAAAATTTTTCCAAAAGTCGATTTTTTGGGCACACATACCCCTTCCCCCAAAAATGCGGTAAAAATTAAAGTTTCAAAATCGGGGTTGGACGAGTCATTTCTAGGGGTAATTTTTCCCGTAGAATCGATTGCCAAGGTCGAATTTGACGAAATCCCAGCGGAAGTTGGAAAAAAGTAGGTTTTTTGAGGAAAAATCGCATTTCTGTCGATATTTTGGAAATTTTGACAATGAAAATGGATTCCTCGGAAAAAAATACATCGAATATGGATCTCCCGAAAGTTCCAAAAAAATTTTTCCAAAAGTCCGAAGTTCGTCCCATCGTCCTGTCCCATTTTTTCCATGAGATCTCGTGTCCACGATACATTAGATCCACGAAAGCAGAGAGATACAAGATCCTCCACTTCCTCCTCCTCCTCCTCCTCCGCCTCCGCCTCCTGCTCCTCGTGGTACCTAATGTGGAAACGGACCACGGTGTTGCTCCACCGCATCGAGGAGGAACTTCGACCCGTCCTCTCGAAATGTCAAAGGGTGCCGCGCAAGGCATCCGCGTGGGTGCGTTCGACCTTCTCCTGCTTCTGCTGTTTTGGTCCAATTTCCCTTTTTTTTCTATTTTTTAAAATTATTTCCGCCGAAAAAACCAAAAACAAAAGAAAATCATTCCCCCTTGACCCTAAAAAAAAATTGAAAAAGAAGAAAAAAAAATTTTTTATTATTCCACGTCACATTGGTACCAAAAAATGGTCCCTCTGAGGACCATCGGCTCCTCCAGAATCCGCAAAAGCTCCCCCTGGATGACGCAATTAATCGCTTTCCGGGTCCTCCGGGGACACCTCATACCTGGAATCTCCAGTCGAAGCTTTTCCAGCGATATTTCCAACCCAAATAATGGAAAGGGTGAGCCTCCCGGAGCTGGAGGGTCCGAACTCCCGGCGAAGGAGGACGCGAGCGATTGCGAGGATTTCCAAAAATCCTGGGAAATTGGGAATTGGAATAATTCCAAGGTCGAGGAAAAATTGGAAAGGGACGATCCTTGTCCGCCACCACCGCCTTGTTCGTCACCCGCGGCTTTTTATAGGAGACAACAACCCCCTTGCGAACCACCCCCCGAAGAGGACGATTCTGGTAAAAGAGGGGCACCCCCATGGTCCCTATTTTTTGGTGAAAAATGAAAAAATGAGAAAGAAAGGGATTTTTGGAATTTTTGAAATTGGGGAAAAATTGGAATTTGCTGGAGTCCCTATTTTTGGTAAAAAAATTTTTTAAATGAAAAAGGAGGAATTTTGGAAATTTTAGAAATTGGGGAAGAAATGGAAATTGCTGGAGTTTCTATTTTTAGTATAAAAAAATAGAAAAAGGAATTTTGGGAGTTTTAGAAATTGTAAAAAAAAATGGAAATTGCTGGAGTTGCTATTTTTACTAAAAAATTGAAAAAAACAAGTATTTTTTGGAATCGGTGAAATTCTGAAAAAAAATGGGAATTACTGGAGTCATTATTTTTTATTGAAAATTGAAAAAAAGAAATTTTAGGCTTTTTTTTGCTATTTTAGTATTTTTATTTATTATTTTTTTTTCATTAATATTTTTTTGATTCCGTTTATTTTTTTTATCATCACCCTTTCGATTCAGGACCCACAAAAGCCCTGGCCTTTTGGAGAACGTTAACGCTCTTCGTAGCCCTGCCATTGGTTATCGTAACCTCGGCGATAACTTATCATAATCACGAAACCAAACCCCGAGAACCGAGACCCGAGTTTTATCCCGTTCCTTACATGTACAAGCGATCGAAGGTAAGCATGTGAGGAAAGGTGCACCGGAGAAATGCATCGCTTCTAAAATTCCAATTAATTAGAAAATTAGTTTACCAAAATGTTAGTATTTGAAAACCGTAATTGGTTGGAATATTAATTAGCCTGCCAAAGTATAATATTAGTAACCAAAAATTAAAATTGTTACAAAAATATTGCTGCTCCCAAAAAAAAATATTTTTCAAAATATCAGTATCCAAAAAATTGATTTTAAAAATGTTAGCCTCCAAAAAAAAATAGTTAGAAAAATATTGGTATTGAAGAAAAATATTGGTACCCAAAAAAAAATTAATTTTCAAAATATCAGTGTTCGAAAAATTGATTTAAAAAATATTAGTGTCCAAAAAAATTCATTTTCAAAATATTAGTGTTCGAAAAATTGATTAAAAAAATATTAGTATAAAAAAAAAGATTTTAAAAATGTTAGTGTCCAAAAAAATTAGTTGGAAAAATATTAGTATTAAAGAGAAATATTGGTACCCAAAAAAAAATTAATTTTCAAAATATCGGTGTACGAAAAATTGATTAAAAAAATATTAGTATCCAAAAAAATTAATGAAAAAAATATTAGCACCCAAAAATGACAATTTGCAACATTGAAAGTTCAAAATTTTCACTGATCGGAGTATTATTGGTATAAATTTTCTGTACTCTACCGATAATAATTAGTATAATGTGAAATTGAAGCCTGTCGAATCGCGCAGAAAAATTCGTTTGAATTGGACAAAAATTAGTATCCCAAGGAAAATGCTAATAATCTCTTTGGAATTGTGCTAATATTCCATTTCAACGCCTCCTCTCTCCTTGTACGATTTCCTCCGGGGCAGTCACGCACCGCGAGCAATCGATTTCGGAAGTCCTACGTCTTCTCCCTCCCCGGGGGTGACAAAGCCACGGTCTAATCGCATCCCCTAATTAGACAGCCAACGGTGGCCCTTTTCCCGGCGACTTCGCGTGGATTTTTCAGGCTAATTCCTTTCCCCTTTTTCCTTTTTCCCTCCACCCCTAGCCATTCCCATGGGGCGACGGTAACCATAGTTTCTTCCATAATCCCGAGGTGAATCCCGTGCCACCGGATGGCTACGAAATCGCGGACCCCTTCGACGAGAGACGGCCCGGGTCGACGTGAATTTCTTATCACCGGCAAATTTGTAGAATTTTTCAAGAATAATTCATTAAATGGCACACCGGGTCTTGAAATCCCCGGTTTTTCCACCAGACTCCAATTTTGAGTATTGTTGTTGTTGTTGTTGTTGTTGTTATTATTATTATTATTATTATTATTATTATTATTATTATTCCCAAATTTTCAATTTGTCAAATTTCTAAATTTTCATTTTTTTTAAATTGAAAATTTGAGATTTGAAAAATTGGAACGTCCATTTCCAATTTTCAAAATTCCATTTTTTAATTTTAAGTTCAATATAAGGCCATAAGGCTTTTTAACACCTTGCCAAATGAACTAAAAAACATAGAACGAACTGTAATAACTGTTAATAGGAAAATCAAAGCATGGATTAGGTCGAACACTCAGTAAAACTGAAAAAATTTATATACAAATGTAAGTAAAGAGTTACTTTATGTACTTATGGGGGAAAAGAAAAAAAAAAAAAAAAAAAAAAAAATAAGAAAAGGGGGGAAAAAAGGGGGAGAAAATTCTTATACAATGTTCAAAGTGCTATTCACTAGTGCAATAAATAAAAATTTCTATTTTGCTCAACAAATTATTAGTATATAAGTTAGTATGTAAGTTTGTACGCCGGATCTACGCACAGGTAAATTAGTACCTCTGTAGGGTTTACCACTGTAAACTTTTCTGGTTTCAATAAATAAATAAAATAATGAAATAATGAAAATAAATATTATTATTATTATTTCCAATTTTTCAAATTACAAAATTTTAATTTTTTTTAAATTGAAAATTTGAAAAATTGCAAAGTCCATTTCCAATTTTTCCAATCTCCAAAATTCCATTTTTTTAATTTAAGGTTTAATAATATTATTATTATTATTATTATTATTATTATTATTATTATTATTATTTCCAATTTTTCAAATTTCTAAATATTCATTTTTGTTTAAATGGAAAATTTGAAATTTACAAAAATTGGAAAGTCCATTTCCAATTTCCAAAATTCCATTTTTTTTTTCAATTGAAAGTTCAATATTATTATTATTATTAGTTATTTATTTTGTGCAAAAATATCAGTATTCTCGTAATTATCATAATTATCAACTTTATAAATATTGCCCCGATTCTTATCGTTATTGTTATCGTTCAGATTATTGTCTTTATCGTCATGATCATTATTCTTACTGTTTTTTTTTTATTATAATGATGGTAATATTTTTTTAATTTTTGTTATTGATATTATTTACTTTTTTTGTTGTTATTGTTTCATTATAAGTTATTTTGGTATTTTTGGTACAGAATTTTTTTTTATTCTCTAGAAAACGTGTCCTTTTTGGAATTAATTTGCAACAGGTAAAAGTAGGCACATCCCGAATGTAGGTACACACACACACATTCATATATATATTAATAGTAAATTCTGTATATATGTTTCTATAGATATAGATATAAAAGGAGCACGCAAGGAACTGTTGCACTTGCAACAATGGTCCTGTGCGATGCAATTAGGCACCGAAGGTAATAATTGTAGCGATAACAGTCGAATCGATAAATGCCTCCCTGTTAATTGTTATTAATAGTGTGTGTAGTTATTTACCGCTAATTGCAGTTGGTTCTAATTATTTTCGGCGTCAGAATAGGAATACTGGGATTGTTTAATTGTTTTTTAGCATTTTTTTACTAGGACATTTTTTCTAGTATGGGTAATTCTCGAATCCACCAAAAAATTGTATTTTGCTACAATTAGAATTCCTTGATTTAGAAGAAATTTCGGAAAATTGCAATTTCCCACGAATTCCCGGAATCTTCTAAAAAGTGCAACTTATCCGCAACTTGCTGGAATATCGCAAATTTCGAGTTTCCATGAATGACCTTGAATTACAAAATATTTAATTTCCGAGGAATTTCCTACGATTTCCAAAATTCAATGAAAAAAAAAAATAAATAATCCAAGTTTCCCATAAAATTCCTGAAATTTCAAAAACAATTGCAATTTCCCAGGAAATCCCCAAAATTAAAAAAAATGAATATATAAATAACTCCCTCCAATTTTAAAGACACCCCGAAAATTCAATACAAAAAAAATCCAAGTTTCCCATAAAATTCCTGAAATTTCAAAAACAATTGCAATTTCCCAGAAAATCCCTAAAATTAAAAATAAATAAATAAATAAATGTGTAAATAACTCCCTCCAATTTTAAAGACACCCCCAAAATTCAATGCAAAAAAAAATACCTAATCCAAGTTTCCCATAAAATTCCTGAAACTTCAAATCAACTGCAATTTCCCAGATCCCCTTGGACGCGATAAGACCTTACGCGACGCGATACCTTATCACCCGCGAGCCTTATCATCCTAGTGAGCCTCGCGATACGCAGACGACGATGTTTTATTGGTATCCTCGCCTCGTCAGGGCGCAGCTGCCCCCGCGTTTCGGAAACGGCTTGGATCAATAGGAGGAGGATGAGAAGGTGGTGGTTTCATCCCTCCAGTCGTGCCGGGTTGACGGAGGGATTGCTTTTCCCTCCCGATGGAGACTTTCCCTTCCTCGAAGAGGACTCTCGCGCTTAGGACCTTCCCGACGGACTGGACCGGAGTGGACCGGACTCACGGACACGCGCGACGCGTTCTCCAGTTTCACGGACGATCCGCTCACTCGCGTCTCGGTGTCCTGGAATTCCAGATTATTCGTTTTTTCAATTTTTCACCCTTTTCCTGTTTTTTTTCCACCCCAAGTTGAAACCCGAAATTCCAGTGAAGTCGATTTTTTTTTTCCGTTTTGGAGAAATCGTTGTTATTATTGTGTTCTCCAGTCTCCGGACCAGCTTCGAAATTCTGGAGAAAACGGAAGAGAAAAGAAAATGAAATTCCAGTGAATTCGAATTTTTTTTGCGCCTTTTTTGAGGGGGAAATTGTTGGTAATTGTTAGTGAAATCTCCAGTCCCTGGACCAGCTTGGAAATTCTGGAGAAAACAGGAGAGAAAATTAAAATGAATTTCCAGTGATTTCAAATTTTCCAGCCTCTGAAATTCTGGTGAAAAAAAGACAAAAAATGAATTTCCAGAGAATTTGAATTTTTTAAATTCTTTTCTTTGGAGAAATTGTTGGTAATCGTTGCTGGATTCTCAAGCTGCTAAATTCCAAAAGGGTCGAAAGAAGAAAAATTAAAAATTCCAGCGAAATTCTTCCTTTTTTTCTAGAAAAAGGGGATGAGAAGATATTTTTTTAAAAAATAGGAAAAAATTGGAAACAATGAATTTCCAGTGAGTTTGAATTTTTTTCTTTTTTTTTTTGGTCGTTCTGGAGAAATCGTTATTTTATTCTCCAGCCGCTGAATCCCACAAGGGTCGAAAAAAATAAATAAATAAATAAGAATTGTATTTTTCTGGAAAAAGTGGATAAAGAAAAATTTTTAAACGATAAAAATAAAGGAAGGTGAGGGTGGTCCAGATTTCTGGAGGGTTTGTTTACGTCCCAGATGAAGAGAGGAATCGCCCCTCGCTCCAGTGGGCCTCCCCTAAATTCGGTTCCAGTGAGAGAAGATCCCGAGGGTGGTTGTGGGAGGAAGAAAAAAATGAGTTCCTTGTTTTAGTGAGTTTTTGTATGTTATTGATATACGTGTATGTGTGTGTAAATTATGTGTGGGTGTGAATATGTGTGTGTAGAGAAAATTGGATGGTAATTTTTACCAGGTAGCGAGGTATCTAGGGCAGTAGTTCGCCTGGAATTCGTGGAAAGAAATTGTGGCACTTGCGGTGATTCCTAAGGGGATGAAAGAAAGTTACTACCCCTCGGCTTTCCCTCCACCTGGGGGTCACTATACTTGAGAATGACGCGGGGGTAATTTTGACCGGTACTTTTGAAAATTTTCCCCCGAAATTGGAGGGAAATTGGGGGTTTTTCTGGAATTCCTGGATTTTGTGGTTAAAAAAATAATGAAATTTGTCACTCAAAGAGAAATAGTGAAAATAAAAAGAAAATAATGAAGTGTTTTAACCTTTTTTTTTGTATTAATCCTTTTTTGGAATTCTTTTTTTGCAGAAATGCTGGAGATGAGATAGTTTGAAGAGGCTGCGCCAAAATGTTGATCAAAGAGTACCGAATTCCACTTCCTCTCACGGTGGAGGAGTACCGGATAGCTCAGCTGTACATGATAGCGGTAATTTCAATTGCAGTTGAAAATTTTATATACATTTTTTTCCCTTTATTTTTTGGAATTTCCATGTTTTCCACCAGTTACTGGAATTTAGTGGAAAAATTATAATTGGAATTTCCAAAACAAAATTCAGAAACTTTCGGTGAAAATAAAAATTTGCAAAAAGTTGAACAGAATTTGGGAAAAGGGCAATTTACAAGAAATTGCTAACAATAAGTCAGGAAAAATTGCAATTTCCAATAAATTCCTAAATTATAAAAACGAAATATAATTCCCTAGAAATTGCTAAATCACAGGAAAATAAATAATTTCCAGCAAATTGCTAAATTAAAAAAAAATTGGAAATTGCAATTTTCAAGAACCTCCTTGAAATTGCTGAATTAAAAAAATTGCGATTCCCAAGAAATTGCTAAATCTAAAAAAATATAATTTCCAGCAAATTGCTAAATTAAAAAAAATTGGAAATTGCAATTTCCAAGAACCTCCTTGAAATTGCTGAATTATAAAAAAATTACGATTTCCAAGAAATTGCTAAATTGAAAAAAAATACAATTCCCTAGAAATTGCTAAATCACAGGGAAAAAAAAAATTGGAAATTGCAATTTCCAAGAACCTCCTTGAAATTGCTGAATTAAAAAAAAATTACGATTCCCTAGAAATTGCTAAATCACAGGGGAAAAAATAATTTCCAGCAAATTGCTAAATTTAAAAAAATTGGAAATTGCAATTTCCAAGAATCTTCTTGAAATTGCTGAATTAAAAAAAAATTACGATTCCCTAGAAATTGCTAAATCATAGGGAAAAATATAATTTCCAGCAAATTGATAAATCCAAAGAAATTGGAAATTGCAATTTCCAAGAACCTCCTTGAAATTGCTAAATTAAGAAAAAAAAATTGCAACTCCAAAGAAATTCCTTGAACTATGATAAAAATATAATTGCAGTGGAAAAAGAAAATGAGAGAAGAACCCTTTGACATTTCAGAAAAAATCCCGAGAAGAGAGCAAAGGGGTTGGAAGTGGCGTCGAGATAATAGTCAATGAACCCTACACTGACGGACCCGGGGGTAACGGGCAGTACACCCACAAGATTTATCACGTCGGCAGTCACCTGCCCGGATGGTTCAAGAGTTTATTGCCGAAGTCCGCCCTGACGGTGAAGGAAGAGGCATGGAACGCGTACCCCTACACCAAAACCCGCTACACCTGCCCCTTCGTCGAGAAATTTTCCGTGGAAATCGAAACTTACTATTTCCCCGATAAGGGCAACCAGGAGAACATTTTTAAACTCAGCGGGAGCGATTTGAGGAATCTCATTGTCGGTGGGTATTTTAAAAAAATTTTTTTTTTCCCCGAGAAGTCCAAAAACTGCAACAAATTTGATGAATTTTGGAATTTTTCGGATTTTCCCAGTTGAGAATTTCTGAACCAGGATTCTTGGAGTTGGATTCCTGAAATTGATGAAATTGACGAAATTTTTGAATTTTTCGCATTTTTGGATTTTAATTTTCGAAATTTTTCGACTTGCATTCTTAAAATTGCGGAATTTTGAGAATTTTGGAATTTTTGAAAATTCTGTAATTTTCGCAGTTGAGGATTTTAAGCGAATGGAGATTAATTGGATGAAATTTATAAAATCCCCATTTTTCTGGATTCCCTGAAATTCAATTACAGGAATTGTTAATTGAATTTCCAAAATTCAATTAAACGTCTGATGAAATCCGCGGAAATTCCTGTAATTCAAAAAATTCGATTAAACGGATTATCGGATTTCTGGAATTGAATTTCAAAAAATTATTGAACTTGGAAAATTAAAAGGAAATGAATTCTGAAATTTATAATATTTTTTTTTTGGAATTCCAAAAAAAACTGAACTTCCAAATCGCCAATAATTGCTGAAAAAAAAAATGATTTTCAATGAAAGAAATTGAATTTGAAAAAAAAAGGTACATTTCCTAGAATTCAGTGAAATTAATTTAATTTTAATTAAAGTTCAAAATCATAAATTTACAAATAATATAAATAAATTTCACTGAACGAGAAATCGAAATTCATAAAATTCGAAATTTGGTAAAACCACGATTTTCTCGAAATTCTCAATAATTAGGCAAATTTGTCCCCGCAACTGCAGTTGCGAAATTCATGCAAAATGCACTTTTCTCTAATTTCGTATTTTTTTTTTTCTTCTCTTTCAGATGTAATCGACGTGGTGAAGGACCAGCTTTTCGGTGCCGATTACGTCAAAGAGGAAGATCCAAAACTCTACGTGTCAGAAAAGACCGGAAGGGGACCACTCACGGAAACGTGGCTGGAGGATTACTGGAATGACGTGAAAGTAGGAGATTTTTTCACTTTTATTCAGCGAAAAAAAATTTTTCCTATATATTTTCTTTTATATAAATCTTAATTTATTAATTAATTTTTTTTTATTGTTATTTTCCAGGGAAAGAAGCAACCCACACCTTCGGGGAAGTCACTGATGTGTGCATACAAATTATGTCGAGTGGAATTCCGTTACTGGGGGATGCAAACGAAATTAGAAAAATTTATCCAAGACGTTGGTTTGTATTTCCAATTTTTTTTTTTGTATTAAATAATTTTTAATGCGGTGTACCATAAGTTTCTTCCGCGCCACGCTATGTACTACCTCGAGTCGGAACGGAAGAAACTTATGGGACACCCAAATATTTAATAATAATGAATAAATTGCAAAAAAATAACAATGATTTTGCAATTGCAGCTCTGCGAAAAACGATGCTGCGGGCCCACCGCCAAGCCTGGGCCTGGCAGGACGAGTGGACGGGTCTCACGATGGAGGACATCCGGGAAATCGAGAGACAGACGCAGTTGGCCCTCCAGAAGAAAATGGGCCTGGCCGAGGGCGAGGAGGAAAACGGCAGCGTCGACGGCACCGAGGAAACCGGCGAGAATGCCGCGAATCAGCACAACAACGCCTCCGCGGGCCAGGACTCGGACGTGGCCAAGACCCTCCAGGCCACCCTGGGCAGCATCGAGAAGAGCGAGGACCCTCAGAGCCCCTCGGCTGCTCGCAAACCCTCGGACATTCCCATTATCAATACGGCGGTCAGCTCCGAAAACGAGGCCAGTCCTGAGGATTCGCCCACGGAGTTGACGGCGAATGTTAGGTGATTTAAAAAATTGAAAAAAAATTTTTTTTTAGAAGAACTTGCATAATTAAAATTTACGAATTCCAAATTAGAGGAATTTTTTAATTTTAATTATGCAATTTTTTACTGTGAAGTGTCGAAAAAAAGTTGTGGGATTTTAGGAAATTTTAGGGATTCTAATTTTAATTCCAATTTTAGAGAATTGGCCAATTTCCAAAAATTGCCAAAATTTACCAAAAAATGGAACTTTGCATTGGGAAGTTTTCTGAAATTGATATTTTCCCAAAATTCGAATTTTCTCTGGCAAAAGTTATTTGAAATTCACAGTTTGACTCGAAAAAATTACCAAAATTGCAATTTTTAATTCGAAGAATTTGGGAAAAAATTCGAAAAAAGCAAATTTCCATCTAGAAATTTTCAAATTGGAAATTTTCATTTTCGAGGGTGACAAATTTTTTTATTTTCGAAGGTCGAGTTGGAAATTTCAAAAAAAAATATCGCGAAAATTTCCCAAAATTTGAATTTTCACGGGAAAAATAATAAAACCCTTTTTTTTCAGGGTAAACGAGGAAAAAGCGGATTCCAAGAAAAGCTGGAAAGGCGGCAGCCTGTCGTTGCACTCGCCCAGCTCGGCCAAGAGCTTCGACATGCAAATTGCAAACTGGAGGATGGAAAGTATCGTGAGGGAATCGGAGTCCGGCAGCGACGACGAATTCTTCGACTGCCAAGGTACAGAAAATTGGCCCTTTCGCGAACGATAGGAGCGCACACGGTAGACGTTGATACTGGGCATGGGTGTAAAGAGCAGTTGCATCGGAGTTGCATTTTGCGAGGATGTGCATTGCAGTTACACTGTCTAGCGGTAACGACAC
Organism: Gasteruption jaculator; assembly: GCA_949825005.1. Lineage (NCBI taxonomy): Eukaryota > Metazoa > Arthropoda > Insecta > Hymenoptera > Gasteruptiidae > Gasteruption > Gasteruption jaculator. The sequence goes on along the minus strand of OX463766.1, from coordinate 17,382,528 downwards.
TCTATGCGAGAGGCCACGGGGTAAAGGTATCGATGGGAGCCTTGGTAGAATGTTTTTTGTGGGGGAGAAAAAAAAATTAAATTAGAAAAAAGGGTCGCATGGGGATTTCAATTAGATCAATTGTTGTTGATAATTTTGGTAGAGAAAAGAATGACGGTAATAATAATAATAGTTAAGGAGTAGAAATGGCCGAGGAAGATACTAATTATTTTTTTATTAACAATTAGTCATTTTAGAGAATTGTTTAGAATTGGATTTTGGTGTGAGAGATTATTGGTAGGAAAATTATATTTAGAGCAATAATTTGATAATTGAATTATACGATTCTGTAATTCATAAATTAATTAATCAAATTGGCAAATTTATTGGATTACCAGTAATTGGAATTGGAATTGGTAAAAAAAGGTACCGATAATTGCCTAATTCTGTTTTTATTTTTCTTCTTTTCTAATTTTCAATTTTTCGAGGGTTGGAAAATAATTACTAATAATTTGCCAATCGAATTATGAAATTGTATAATTTTGAAATTAATTTGTCGAATCTCACAAATTTCAATTTTTCCAAACGAAAAAATAATTACCAATAATTTTCCCAGAAAATGATTTCCAATTTTCAGTTTTTCGAAATTGAAAAATAATTATTAATAATTTGACAATTAAATTGTAGAATTGTATAATCTACAGATTAATTATTCAATTTTTAAAATTAATTTAATTACCAATAATTTCAGTTTGATTTTAATTAATAATCAAATTATCAATTGTCTCAAATTTTCTTACAATTAGAAAAAATTAAAAAATTCCTCGTGGCACTTGAAAATTATTATTGAAAATGAAAATCCATCTCAACGCTAATTATTATTATTACTGGGAATGAAAAATAGGAATAAGCGTAACTGAGACAAAAAAAAGAGAGAATACGGTTTTCTTTTTTGGAAAATCAGCATGTTTTCTTTTTTTTCCTAGAAATATGCAATCACATCTGTGCTTTTCTTTGACGAATATGTTCTCTTTTTTATTTCCCGTTGCTCGCCAAAAATCAAAACGCAGCCGGCTTCGTTATTCCTAAAATTCGCAAAGGTAGGAAACGTAGACTCCAATTCCAAAAAAAAAAAACAGAAAAAGAAAAAAAGAGGATGGATGAAAAAATAAGTATCGAAAATTTAATTGACATAAAATTTACCAATCAATCCTAAGCATGATTTCTGTTAGTTAGAGTATCGATATTATTATTTTTAATTATTATTATTACTACTATTAATTTTATGATAATCAAGGGAAAATAATTTTTTTTTTTAAAATAGCATGAATTCCAAAGGCTGCAGGTTGTTCATGGAAGTAGGAATATTTTTATTTTTTTTTTCTTCCATTTTTTCGCTATAGAATAGAGTCGTCGGATTTAATGAAAACATGTGGTTAATTAGAAACGAAAAATCAAAACAAAAATAAAAATTTGGGGTAATTTCTGGCGAACGAAGTGACCTAATGATTTTATTTTTTTTTTTAATTTCGCAGAGGACTTCGGCGACAACACCGTCCTGGCGAAGTGGAGCTCCTTGGACCTCCTGGCCGAGGAAGAGGACGTCTCGTCCCCCACTGCGACGAATTTGGACAAACAAGGTAGTTGCATTCGGCCACAAGCTGCATCGCATTGGCGATCCACCACCTGTTGCAGTTTCGAATGTCCGGTAGATTTTCCGCAACCTGTTGCTGAGCAACTCGAGGGAAAAACGCAAAAAGTCGATTGCTGATTTTTTTGAGCCCTCCTGCATCGCCCTCGAATTTCTGTGGAAAATTTTGCGAGGGAGGAAAAAAGAAAGGAAATTGCATCCCCTTCGAAAGAAATTGCAATTTCAAAAATGGATCGATTTATCGATTTTTCTTTCGATTATTAATTAATTGATTAGGAAATAACTGGAATTTTTAAATTATTCTGGTAGATATTTATTTTTGTTATATTATTTAATTGAATAATTGAATAAATTATTCAATTAAATTATTTTTTAATTTGGAAAAGTTATAATTGTAACTCGTGGAATTTTCGTGGAAAGGGACGATTATTGAAAAGCCGAAAAGAAAATTGCATCCCTTCGGAGAAATCGATGAATTTATCGATTGACTAATTAATCATCCAATTACTAATTGATGAAAATTTTTCAGACGACAGCATCTTCTCGCATTCCTACCTGCAACGAGTTGCGAGCGAGCGCAGCAGCAAAAGACTGCACATCCGACCCTCGGCGAGCATCGACGTCTCCTGTCCAGCGTCACCTCAGCATTCACCCACGCACCAGCCCTGCAGGACGACGGTTCTCCTCATCGTCATGCACGCCGGCAGTGTTTTAGGTGTCGTAGACTTGGATTTCCTCCAGTAGGAATTTCCCTTATTTCGAAAAATTATTTATTCCTTTTTTTTATCCCATTTTCTATTTTTAGAAAAATTAATGGTCCATTCTTTCTTAATTTTCTATTTTTAGAAAAATTAATGGTCCATTTTTTCTTCAATTTTCTATTTTTAGAAAAATTATTTGTCCATTTTTTTCTACAATTTTCTATTTTTAGAAACATTATTTGACATTTTTTTTCCTCCAATTTTCTATTTTTCGAGAAATTAATTATGCACTTTTTTGGGTCGCAGATGCAAACGTGGACCTCACGGCGAAGAAATCCGACATTACGACCTTCAGGGGAGCTTTCGAATCGGTTATGAGGCAACACTACCCCAGTATGGTCGGTCACATCGCTATCAAATTCGTCTCCTGCCCGTCCATTTGCACCGAAGGACTTGGAATTCTCTCCAGGTAATAAAATTCCACTCCGGTCACCTCCGGAGTGACCGTGGAACAAGAGGATCTGAAATTCGACCCCTAAATTTAAAGAAATAATTTTTTTTATCCAATTCCAGGAATTAGAATTGCCTCGGATCCATTTTTCCTGGAACTCCTGGAAATCCAATTACTTCTTCTGAAATAGAGTCACCCTTGAAATTCCCACCAGGGTGACTGTTGAAAAAAAAATTTGGAATTTCAATCCCCGAATTTTTTCCAAATTTTTCTTCGACTCCAGAAATTCAAATTTCCTCGTATCTCAATTTTCTGGAATTTCTGGAATAGAACCATCCCTTAAATTATCTCCAGGGTGGCTGAAAAAAAATTTCTCGATTTTTTTTGGAATCCAAAAATTCGAATTCTCTCGTATCCATTTTTTTTTCATGGAACTCCTGAAACAAAACCACCCCTTAAATGAGCTCCAGGGTGGTTTTAAAAAAAATGGGTCTAAAATTCGAGTTCTGGAATTTTTTCCAACCCCTAGAATATTTCTCTTTTTCTTCTCGACTCCTGAAATTTTTTTTCTTCCAAAATTCCGAATCCTGTGATTTCCCTGGAAATCCTGGAATCCCTGGACACCCCGAAACCTCGGCCTTCCAATTTTAATAATTTTTCTTTCAATTTCAGCCTGAGCCCCTACAGTTTCGACGTGTCTCCCTCCTGCATGGACGCGCCCCAGATAACGCACGACACCATCCCGATCGGTGCCATTCCCCTGCTGGCCACGTCCACGCCCGAGTACCAGGAGGCCGTGTCCCGGGTGGTGAACGGGGCCAACCAAACCTACCAGGAATTCGTGAGGAGCGACGAGGGTCGCGGCTTCTCCGGGCAAATCTGCGTCATCGGGGACTCCGTGGGCTCGATCCTGGCGTACGACGCCCTCTGCAGGTCCACGCAGTACCAGTCGAGGCACGACAGCGAGAACAGCATCCTCGAGAACGACAATCACGAGCCGAACAACGCCTCGGTCGCCGTCGAGGACGGCAACCGGCACTTGAGCGCACCCTCGACCAGGAGAAGGTCCTCGTCCACCAGGTGAGTGCCCCCCCCCCCCCCCCCCCACCGCCCTCCCCCGATGCCGGTCGAATTTAATTTTCCTCTGGACGACGATTTTTTTTTCAGCGACAACTCGCAGCACCATTGCAAGCTGGACTTCGAAGTGGGCGAATTCTTCATGTTCGGGAGCCCCCTGGCGGTGGTCCTGGCGTACAGGAAGATTTCCTCGACCGGGGACAAGAGCAACAGCAACATCCCACGACCCTTGGCCAACCAAGTGTACAATCTCTTTCATCCCACGGACCCGGTGGCGGCCAGGGTGGAGCCCCTGATCTCGGCGAGGTTCTCGCTGCTTCCTCCCGTGAACGTGGCTCGGTATCAGAAGTATCCCCTTGGCAACGGGCAGCCTTATCATTTACGTGAGTGTGTGAGAAAAAAAGGAGGAAATTTATTTTTTATTTTTTTTTCCAAATAATTTTTGATGAATTGGGAAAATTGGTTGTTCCCCAAGTAATCGGTGACAAATGGGAAATTGAGTGTCTTGAATGAATTAATTAATTATCAATCAGGGAAGTTTATTATTTTTTACTGTATCAAAAAATTATTCCACATTTATTTATAATAATGTAGAAAATTCGAATAATATTTTCCGCATTATTTGTCTGTATTAAAAAATATTTTTGGGGATTGAAAAGATTTTCGCTTCAATTTGGAATTCGAGTTTCTCGACATAATGAAGAAAATTTTTTTTTCTCCCCCCCCCCCCCCCCCCCCCCATATTTTATTTGAAAATAATTTTTTGGAATTGATACAATTTTCGCCTCAAATTCTAATTTTCATTTTCTCGAAATGAAAAAAATAAAATTAACTAGGAAAAAAATAATTTCCGAATTTCAGAATATTAATTTTTTTTTTTTTTTTTTTTTTTTTTTTCAATTTTTAGTGGAAACCGTTCAGACGAATCCTCAATTATTCGCCGACGGATTGAATGTTCCTAACGCTCAGCAGCTGCTGCCTCATCTCCGGAGGCTGTCCGACATCTCCATACAAAGTACCATGTCGGGAATGGTCGAAAACGTGCCATTGCAGGCCATGTCGGCGCGTGAGTACCTTCGATTTCTCGGGAAAAAAATAAATAAATACTAAACGGGAAAAAAAAATCACTAAATAAAAATTGGTAAATTTAAAAATTGCTCAAATTAATAGAAATCGGCACTTTCAGTGACGCAGAAATGGTGGGGCACGAAACGGATAGACTACGCCCTGTACTGCCCGGAAGGTCTGGCCAAATTCCCCACGAACGCTCTGCCTCACCTCTTTCACGCCAGTTACTGGGAATCGTCCGACGTGATCGCCTTTATTTTGCGACAACTGGGCCGATTCGACCTGCCGATGCTGAATCACGAGGAAAAGGAGCTCACGAGTTTCCGTCCAGGGCAACCACGGGAAAAATGGAACAAAAAACGGACCTCGGTCAAGCTGAAGGTACCTACGACTCGAGGTCCTTCGGAAAATTATTTAACGCTATGCCGTCCCGGTGGCACCACGTTGGTGTCGTACATAAAGATTTATACCGGCGCTAAACGAAAGAATTTCGATAGGAGGCGCGGACGGGACGACAAAGTGTTAATTTTCCTTCATTTTTGCAATTTGATTATTTTTTTAAAAAATTGGATCGCATCAATTGCAATTGCAATCGCAATTGCGGAAATTTCTATTTTTCAAAAGCCGATTTTTGAGCAATTACACCAAATAAAAAAAATGTGTGTGTGTAAATTTATTAATTGCTCGAAAATTGCTGTATTTTAAATCGATTTATTCAATTATTTTTTTTTTTAATTTTGTGGTTTTTCCCGAATTTTTCAGAATCTCGCTGCCAATCACAGGGCGAACGACGTGATCGTGAAGGAAGGAGCACCGCAAGTGTTAATTGCCAGATTCATGTATGGACCCATAGACGTAATAGCTTTAACCGGTGAGTATGCGAATTTTCTTTCTTTTTTTTTCTTTCTTCAAAAATTAAAAAAAAAAGTAATTAATTTCGCCTAATTAATTTTTTTTCGAATTTTTTCATGATTTTTTATAGGAGAGAAGGTGGACATTCATATAATGAAGGACCAACCGGCCGGGGAATGGACGAAATTGTCGACCGAAGTGACGGACAAAAACGGCAGGGTCACTTATAGGATCCCCGAGGAAAAGGCACTCGGTTACGGACTCTATCCTATTAAAATGTCCGTCAGGTAAGAAAATGAAAATAAAATATATATATTAGGGTGTCCCATAAGTTTTTTCCGCGCCACCCTATGCGTGACCTCGAGCCGGAAAGGAAGAAACTTATGGGACACCCTAATATTTTTTTATATATTTTTTCTCGTTCTTTTTTGTTTATTAGGGTGTCCCATAAGTTTCTTCCTTTCCGGCTGGAGGTCATACATAGTGTGGCGCGGAAAAAACTTATGGGACAACCTCATAAAAAAAAACGAACGAGAAAAAAATATATCAATTGTGAAGAAATTGAGAAATTTTCAATACCGATTTCCCAGCAATTGCAATTGTTGAAAGAAAAACTTGCATGCACGTGCATATTCGAAAAATTCTTATTAATTTGGGAAAAATCCGAGATACTAAAAAAAAAATGCATTTTCCAGAGGAGACCACACTTCGGTGGACTTCCTCATGGCCGTGATCCCGCCGAAAACCGAATGCGTGGTTTTCAGCATCGACGGATCCTTCACCGCCAGCGTTTCGGTCACCGGGAGGGACCCGAAAGTCCGAGCCGGTGCCGTGGACGTCGTGAGGTGAGTCAATTCCTGACCCCCCGTCACTTCAATTTCTAATTTTCTATTTCTATTTCTTTTTCTTTTTCCCTCTCCCCCAAATCTTACACGTTATTATAAATACCTTGATTATAACTAATTAATTAATTTATTAGATTAATTTATCATCAATATTCCTAATTTATTAATTTCAGGCACTGGCAGGAGCTGGGCTACCTCATAATTTATATCACGGCGAGGCCGGACATGCAACAGCAAAAGGTCGTGTCCTGGTTGTCCCAACATAATTTTCCCCATGGACTGGTGTCCTTCGCTGATGGACTTTCGACGGATCCTTTGGGACACAAGGCCGCTTATTTGAACAATCTCGTGCAGGTGAACTCTTCTTCTTTATTTGGGGGGGGGGGGGGGGGGGGGGATTCCTCTTTCTTAAGATTCGGTATCATTTTGAAATTGCAATAAAAAAATGTTTATTGCAATAATCTCCATTTTTTTTTTAGAATTTCTCTTTCCTAAGATTCGGTATCATTTTGAAATTGCAATAAAAAAATTTTTATTGCGATAAAATTGCAATAAAAAAATTTTGATTGCAATAAAATTGCAATAAACAAAATTGTATTGCAATAATCTCAATTTTTTTAGAATTTCTCTTTTCTAAGATTCGGTATCAATTCGAAATTGCAATAAAAAAATGTTTATTGCAATAAAATTGCAATTAAAAAATTCTTATTACAATAAAATTGCAATAAAAAACAAATTTTATTGCAATAATGTCAATTTTTTGAGAATTTCTCTTTCCCAAGATTCGGTATCAATTCGGAGTTGCAATAAAAAAATTCTTATTGCAATAAATTTGCAATAAGACAAAATTTTTTTTTGCAATAATCTCAAGAGAATTTTTTGAGAATTTCCCTCTCTCAAGATTCGGTATAAAATTGAAACTGGACGAAAAAAAAAAAAAATTCTAATCGAATTGAACGAAGAAAAATGAACGATTGACCGGAACAATTGTCTTCCAGGAACACGGAGTGACGATCCAGTACGCGTACGGCAGCAGCAAGGACATCAGCGTGTACACGGCGATCAATTTGCGGCCCAGCCAGATTTTCATCGTGGGGAAGGTGTCCAGGAGGCACCAGGCGCTGGCCACGGTCATCCACGAGGGCTACGCGGCCCATCTGGCCCTTCTGCAGGCCCACGGTGGCTCCAGACCGGCTCAGGGCAACGCCAGGATGGTCATTCCTCGGGGCCAATTCGGCCTGCCGGGGCAAAACGCTTCCCTGCGTCGAAGGAGGTAAGGAAGTCCGGGAAAGCCGGGGGTCAGGTACTGGAACGAGGCGTAAAGCGGAGTAAAGGTTCAGAAAAGTAGAGAGTGGGCCTATAAGTGGGCGGTCGCGTTTCGAACGACGATTTTTCGGCGTGCGCCCGTTTCTCTTCTTCTCGCGGTTCTCGTTGCCCCGAAACCTGACACCGAAGCGTCTCAGTCGCTCGGAACCCGACCCCCCAGGTATAGCTGATAATAACGGACGTTTGTTTTCTGAAACTTTACCAGAAAAAAGGAGTAAAAGTTTAACACAGCGCTGCCAAAATACTATTGCTCGCTCGCTTTTTCTCGTCCTGCGACTCTTCAAGGTAAATGACCAATCGAACAAACAATCAATAAAGAGAAAAAGATACCACTAGAGAGGGAGAGAGAGAGACGAAGAGAGGAATTTGGTTTTTTTTCTCACTAAATATAAGAATTATCGTGCTTTGAATTTATTTTATTGATTAATTGGAATTTTCAATTTTTGGTAATAGTCAATTTTCATATTTGAAATTTGAAATATTCTTTTTTTTGTTTCGAAATTTTAGTTTGATTTTTTTTTCAATTTCAATTTTCTGCTGGATCCGAATTTCAATTTCATTAAGGACCCGAATTAGAATTTTATTCCAATTTCAATTTTGAAATTGGAATTGAAATTCAAATTGAAATTGAAATTTAATAAAAATTTTGATTTCAAATTCAAATCATGTTTCAGAAAAAAAAATTCTAATTCGGGTCCTGGATGAAATTGAAATTCAGACTCAGCAGAAAATTGAAATTGACAAAATTCAATTTCAATTTTGAAATTGGCATGAAAAAAAAATTCCAACTGAAATTTGAATTAAATTTCAAACTAAAATTTGAATTGAGTGAAAAAATAAAATTGAACTTGAAAAAAAATCGCTGTTAAAATTAAATTTTATTTATTTATATTCTTACGATAATTAATTACAATTTTTTTTTATTAAAAAAAATGCACATTTTCAAAATTTCGAGATTCGCTATGATTCTTTCTCTCTGTCTCTTTCTCTCGCTTTTTCACCGCAACCGATCTGGACGATCTCACTGCGCTTCAATCCGCTTCTTCACTGTTTTTGCAGCTTCAGATCCCGCGCATAGCGAAGCGGATTCGAGCTGAGCTCGGCTCGCTCTCGATTTTAATCCTCTCGCAGAGAGAATCTTGTATTATTTTTTTTTCTTCGTACTATTCATTTTTCTCTTTCTTTCTTTCAATTTTTCTGCTCCGTTTTTGCGATTCGAGTAGAATTGATCTCCCTTCCGGCTGCAGGAATGGAATTCCCTCGCCAGCTAGATCTAGAAGCCCAGCAGCTAGCTCCTCCTTCCCTGGAATTCGGTCCAGTATGGCCAGATTCTGGCACCCACATTATTATAAAATTGAAATTGAATTCAAAATTAAAATTGAAATTGAAATTGAAATTAAAATTGGAATTGAAATAGAAATTAAAATTGAAATTAAAATTAAAATTAAAATTACAATTGAAATTTAATAAAAATTTCGAATTCAAATTCAAATCATGTTTCAGAAAAAAAATTCGAATTCAGATCCCGAATGAAATTGAAATTCAGATCTGGCAGAAAATTGAAATTCAAAAATCCAATCTGAAATTGAAAAGAATGGAATTGGAAATTGAATTTTCCAGTTTCGGAATTTTAGTTTGAACTTTTTTAGTTCAATCTCAATTTTTTTTCTTCCGGAATTTTAGTTTGATTTTTTTTCTTCAATTTCAAATTAAATTTTAAATTGCATTTTGTCAATTTCAATTTTCTGCTGGATCTGAATGTCAATTTCATTCGGGACCTGAATTAGAATTTTTGAGAAGTAAAATCCAACTCGGAGAAAAAATCGACATTTAAATTAAAATTAAATTCGAAAATGCAATTTTCAAAAACTAATTGAAACACAAAAAAAAATTACATTTTCCTTTCGTGGACTCTCGCCATACTTGGGAGCGATTCTCGCCGATAGGTAGCTCCAATCTTAGTCTAGCCTAGCCTAGCCTAATTTAGCCTAATTTAGCCTAATTTAGCTTAGCTCAATTGAGTTCGATTCAATTCAATTCAATTCAATTCAATTCGAGTGTGCCGATTTTCTTGCCCGATCGCTTACCGACTTCTTACTTGCAGGTACCTGCTATGAGGATGCAGTGTAGCTAAAGTACTAATTTGCTCTAAGAGACCAAGCAGTCGGTCCGAATTACACGCATATAATCCTGCCGACGTCATTCCTGCGATCCCCGGTACCGGTCCGGTCAGCCACATGTATATCTATATACATATATATATATATACATATATATTTATATAAATATATACACACACGTATCCGAACCCTAGAGCATCCGATTGCAATTGCAATTGCAGGTGCCACTAGCCATTTTTCGTTATCACGAGTTCTTGATCATCCAGGTAACGATCTGCTGCTTGATTTCGCTGTTTGTTGGTTCGTTACATTTTTTCTCTTGTTCTTCCTCCACCTTTTATTTATTTTTTTTTTTGAAAATGCTCTGTTCTTGGTGTCGTTGTCGCTGTTCGCACCAATTGGGTGTCCGTTCAATCGGTTCTTATTTATTTATTTTTTTCTTTATTCCCCAGCTGGAAATTTTTCTGCGCCCCCTGGAAGCAAAAAAAAAAGATTGTTACACTCACACATACAAAGAATCCCATTCACGAGCTTTTCACAGTTCCTCAGTTGCTTACAATATTTTACCCCCCTGCGGTGGCGAAATCTGGTGACGTCAGTTGGCCCCAGCTGCAATTTCAATTCCAATTGAATTTACGAATTTTCTCCATACTTTCAATTTTATTTTCAATTTTTCCATGGAATTTTCTCCTGGATTTGAATTTCTATTTTTTTCTTTCTGGACCCGAATTTTTAATTTCATTTTAATAATTTGAATTTTATTTTCAATTTCAATTTCAATTCCGGTTTTAATTTGGATTTTTCAATTTCGATTCCGTCCAATCGCTTGTTCCATCCAATCGCAGCTTTCGGTGTTTCCAGATTTTTTCTCCCAAATTTTTTTTTTTTGTTGCAAATACTCCCACGGAATAATTTTCTCCGGATAACGCGAATTTTATCTGGAGAAGAAAAAAAATTGTTATTTTCAGTTGCTTTTTGTCTCTCCGCTCTCAAGTAAAAATAATGGCGATGAATTTTAGGTAAATAATGAATTTTTCGCTCGTTAGAAATTAATAAATTAGAAAAAATGAAAAAAAAAAGTTTTAACGTAATTTTTTTTTGCATATATTTTTACTTGAGATGCAACTGCAATGTGAGCCAATTTTCTATAATTATTATAAGAATAATAATAATAATAATAATAATAGTTTGAGAGGAATGTTAGGATTTTTGATAAAAGCTACGCACTATTTTTTTGTTGCACATTATGTCGCACAAGTCACCAAAAAAGTGTGTCTGAATATTTTTCGTCAATTTTTTCAGTTCAATCTCAAAAGGAAAAAAAATAATAATTGAATTTGAATTGCATTAGAAATTAAAATTCAATTTCTGGTTTGAATTTAAATTAAAATTCAATTTTGAAGCATAATTCATAATAAATTTCAGAATAAAATTCAGTGTAAAATTGAAATTGGAATTGAAAATAAAATTCCAGGAAAAATTCAAAATAAATTCCAGAATAAAATTTGAATTAAATTTCAGAATAAAATTCAATAAAAAATTGAAATTATAATTGAGAATAAAATTCCAGGCAAAATTCAAAATAAATTCCAGAATAAAATCGAAATTCGGTTTCAGAAAAATTTCAGCATGAAATTAAAATTAAAATTCGAATTTGGATCCAAATGGAAAATGAGCTTGAGATTGAATTTGAAATTAAAATTGGGCCCAAAGAAAAATGCGAAATTAATTTTTGCAAAAATTGAAAAAAAAAAATAAAATAAAACAAATAAAATCAGATCCCTAGGATCAAATCTAATTGGATTTTCATCTTGGCAGCTCTTTTAGATCAGCGAAACGTGCGATATCGCAACCAGCAATGAGCAAGTCCCATCCATTCGAGAGGAGCATCAGCGAGGGCCCACCGACACCACAATCGGCACCTCCAGCTCCCACGAAATCAGTGGTACCTGAGAAACTCTGACGATTCGCTCGCTGTCGGTCGCTCTTTGAGTCTCGGCAGTAGAAGAGGACCCGACCCAGAACCTGACCCAGGGTTCGTCCATTGATCTCCTGAAAAAAAATCCGAAAAATTTATTACAAGGAACGAAACCAACGACGTTCGATCGGAAATTTCATTTCCACGATTTTTGAAATTTTCAAAAAAAAAAGAAAGGAACCTTTCTCTTGAGAATTAAAAAATGACAATTTTTTTTTATCATTTGAGAAAAATCAATTTTATTGCGAGAGAATTTTTGATTTTTAAAATCCATTTTTTTTTAATTTTCAACTTTTGAAAATAGAAAAAAGTGTCTTTTCTTTTAAAAATTGTGAATACTCAAATTTTTTGAAAATTAAAAAAAATATATTTTCCTTTTAAACATCTTTTTCATTAATTTTCAATATTTTGGAAAATTTGAGAAAGATCTTTTCTTTAAAAAAAAAAATTCTTTTTTTAATTTTCAAAAAAGGGAAATTAGATTTTTTTTGGGAATTTAAAAAAAAAAGTAAAAATTTGTCTTTGCGAAGATAAATTAATTTCCAATTCGAGAAAGTTAATTAACAATAAGCATAATAATAATAATAATAATAATAATAATAATAATAATAATAATAATCGTCAGAGTGACGATATTTCGTTTTACGCTTTGACAAAAATTGAAAAAAAAAGAAAAAAATTGCAATTGGCTATGCAACTGCACTTATCGAGGGAATTTGCTCGCGGTGTCAAGAATGAAATTCCAAAAATTCGGAAATGCAATCCGTGTGTATATATATATACATATACATATATATTTAATATATATTAATGGAGAATCTCGGAGTTTCATTGTAAAAAAAAAATTTGTAAATTTAGGAAGAAAGAAAAATGAAACTCACCGAGGCTCTCGGATGCAGTGGATCTCTCGATGCAACTGCATCGATGCAACTGCGACGAAAATACTATATTTTGAGAAACTCGAAAGACGACAGCCATGGGTGGATTTTACAAATTTCACGAGCTCATATTTTCCTTCGTCGCCAGCCTGGAAATAATAATAATAATAATAATAATAATAATAATAATACATTTGATTGAATCAAAGTCAAATCGAAGTACAATTATTGGATAGCAACGGAAAGAAAGATAAAAAAATAAAAATAAGTATAATGTAAAATAAGCGATTCTCCAAAAAAAGGGAGAAAAAGAAGGAAAGGGAGAAAACAAAGTAAGAAAATAATAATAATAATAATAATAAATATTTGTATCGTTGTAATATTGCAAAATGAGAGAGGTGAGGGCGTGCAAACACGCCCGTAGCAACTGAAATCGTGGGTTTAATAATTAGTCGTTTCTGTGAGAAATTGAAATTTAATTTTTTCCTTTGGAATGAATTTGAAAATCAATCTCTGATTTTGTATAAATTTGAAATGTAATTTTTGATTTGAAATGAAATTGAAATTTCATTTTTGACTTGAAATGAATTTGAAATTCAATTGCAATTTCAGTTTCCGATTAAATTTGAAATTGAAATGACGAGGAAAATTTGCTTAGAAAATTGAAATTTGAAATTCGAAAATTGAAAATGCAAAAATATGCAATTAGGAAATTCAACATTTGAAATTGAAAATAAAATTCCAACGAAAATTCAGACACGATTCAAAAATCAGAACCGGACTAAAATTGAAACAAACAAAAAAATGGAAATTCAATTTCGAAAGAAAATTCGAATTCAGACTCGAAATACAACATTTATTTTTTCTTTTTCCAAGTATAAGGGCGGTATTGTGAAAATGTACACACACACATATATATACATACATATATATATTAATTAACGACGAAGTGTCGAATATTTTCATTACAACTAATTCGTGTCGCTGAGAATCTTTTTTTTTTTTAATCAGAAGCAAGATTTTCAGCTTCACGGACATTTTTTGCGCGACGATATTTGGTGTGAAAATTGCCACCAGTGATAATAACCACGAAGAATTACGATAAATGATAAATACCGACGCTACTACTAAAGTTGAAACAAAACAAAACAAAAAAAGAGACAAAGAGAGATAAGAAAAAAAATAAATAAAAATAAAAGGTTATATTTTTGTTAGCCTGATGGAAAAAAAGGAGAAATCACCGTTGAATCTATGGCGAAAAAAAAAATTACCGCTACTGGAGAGTCGTTGTTTTGTATTTTAAGAGAAAACCCAAAAAACAAAAAGAAAAACTACGATTGCTAAGATTACCCCGTTAGCGTGAAGAAAAAAAAAATCCATTGTTTTATATACTGTTGACTCATTGTATGTGACGTAGACTAATTGCGCGGTAATTAATTTTAGAGTCCGATGACGACAAAATCTAGGGTGGCTGTTATTAACGAACGAACCAAAAAAAAAAATGAAAATTGGAGGGAAAAAAAATGAGGAGGAGGACTGACTCGCTAAGAACGGTGGGATTTACCGAATATACCAAAATAATTGAGTTTCTAGGAGGTAGGCAGAGATCTCACGCCTGGCTAACGCGTAAATGTATCATTAACATCTAAACACCTAATCTAAAGTTCAAAATAAATCCTCAAATATTGCTGGTTATTTCTTCATCGACTCGACCCCGGGTGCGTCTGTCTCTGTTTTGCCTTGGAAATCCTTACACGGCTTCCGGTTCCTCGTCTCCTGGAAATTTAAAAAATATATTAGTCGTCAATTGACTAATTTTTGATTTTTTTCCATTTTTACAATTTTTTATTAGAAGAAAATCCGAGCAAATTTGACGTTTTATTTAATTTAATTTTTTTATTTGATTTCAAATGGTAGATTTTTAAATGTATACTAATATCCTACTAATTTTCCAATTGTACCTACTGATTTTTATTTTATTTTCATTTCGAATTGTATTTTCATTTTTATTATTTTATTTTTATTTACAGGACGTCGAGTGACTCCAGTATTTCTCCAGGAAATAAAAAAGTTAGTCACCAATAATCCGACATTTACTAATTTTTGTTTACTGATATTTCTCCAGGAAAAAAAAAAATTCCAAGGTTTTATTTTGGGAGAATATTCTTCCAATTTTTTTTCTGTCCAAAGAAAATTTTCTGGAATTCCAGGAATAATTAAGTAAAGAAATTTTGCCAATACTAATTATTTCAGGCAATACGTGCCGGGTAATGTTTACCTGAAGGAGAAACAACTTTCTCTGGAGACTCGCGACGTCGTCCTTTTTTTCCAGACCTTTTTACCAGTTTTTCTCCAGTGAGGCTTCTTCGATAGTGTTCCAGTGCTGGAAATGTGGCACCAGGTGGGATCGTGGAGTTTACGTTGGCGTCCAGGCATTTGAGACTAGAAGAGGGTATTTTGTTTGTTTATTTTATTAAAAAAAAAAACAATTTTATTGAAATTGGTATTAGAAAAATTCAATTAATTTCTAAGAAAATACATAATTAGAAATTGAGCAAAATCAACGGAAGAAAAATGCGAAATTTCAATTTTTGAAGTAACAAAAATAGGAATTTCGATTTTTTGCTCATTAATTTTTGTGATATTACAAAAATAAAAAAAATATAAAAATTTTCCACCCCAACAAAAAAAAATAAAACTCCCAAAAAAAAATTCCGTCCTAAAATCAAAAAAAGGAAAACAAAATTCAGCGAAAATTAGAAAAAAAACAAAATAAAAATTCGAAATTCCAGAAAATTCCAGATTCTGGAGAAGAACTTACACGGCCGCCTTATCCTGGACGATCAGCTTATGGGAAAATTCCGTGAGAAAATCGAAAAAATCGATATTCGGGCGCTCCTTGGCGTCCTTCCCATCCGCTGGAGCCAAGGCGTAGGCGATTCCTCGGCCATGGACGGTCGCCAAAGCGTCCCGATACTTGACGTCGCCGGTGCCGAAAGTCGCCGAAAATTTTTTGGCCGTCGTCAGCAAGAGATTGCGATTATTCACGGAATCGGCATCCTCGGATTTCCATTCGAGAAACGAACGCTTCAAGCTCAGGAACACGGCGTAGGCGTAATTGAGCTGGTTGATGTCGCGTATCCGCTTCATGGTGAGGTCGAAGACGTCCCCGAATTTCTCGTGATATTTCGGGTAAAACTGGAAAATTTGCCAGCTGGATGTCACCGGAAAGACGTTGAAGTCGAGGAGTTTCGCGTAACCCGCCAGGAACTTCCGTTTCTTGGACATCAGGAGGAAGGCGGCTTCCCGGTCTGACGGATCTGTTGGAAAATTTACGGGAATGAATTATTTGTCGAATAATTAATAACGCGGGAATTAATTAATTAAGAATAAAATCCACAAAAATTAATGATCCAGGAATTAATGATAGAGAAATTAATTGCAATGGAAGTTGATTATCCAGAAATTAATTATGTAATAATTGATCGCTGAAAAATTGATAATATAGGAATTAATTGCGCAGAAATTAATTATGCAGGAATTAATTTCGCAGGAATTAATTGCGCAAAAATTAATGGAATAGGAATTAATTGCGCAAAAATTAATGGAGCAGGAATTACTTTCGCAGAAATTAATTGAGCAGCAATTAATTGCGCAGGAATTAATTGCGCAGAAATTAAATGAGCAGGAATTAATTGCGCAGAAATTAATTATGCAGGAATTAATTGCGCAAAAATTAATGGAACAGGAATTAATTGCGCAAAAATTAATGGAGCAGGAATTACTTTCGCAGAAATTAATTGAACAGGAATTAATTGCGCAGGAATTAATTGCGCAGAAATTAAATGAGCAGGAATTAATTGCGCAGAAATTAATTATGCAGGAATTAATTTCGCAAAAATTAATTGAGCAGGAATTAATTGCGCAAAAATTAATTAAACAGGTATCGAGAGAATTAATGCAAAATTAATTGAGCAGGAATTAATTGCGCAAAAATTAATTAGACAGGTACCGGCAGAATCCTCGACGAAGACTTTTTTCTCCAGGAACTGGAGCATCAATTGTCTCAAATCCGCGGTAGGTTCGTAAACCAGCTGATGAAGTTTTTCATTGGGAGAATCTCGCAGGTCCTTGGAGAAGAACTGCAGGATGTCACAGGTGGCATCGTACGCCTTCTCCTGGATTTCCTCAGGTACGGTCTAAAAAGTTGGGGAATTTTATTATGATATTATTTAAATAATATCGTTATTATAGAAATTCATTTTTACAAATATTTCAATTTTTATTGATTCGTATAAAAATAATAAAAATTCATTTCTCACATGTTCGGTCAGGAATTGGACCATGCACTCCATGAAAAATTCCAGGCGCTCCTTTAAGCGACCTGCATCCTCCTCGTTGGGGTTTTCCGAGTCCTCGCTTTTCATCAACCTGTCCCTGTCCCATAATAGGGACATGTAACAGGCTTCCATGCTGCCGATGATTGCTTTTTCCGGTAAAAATCTGCAAAATCGAGGACAAAAAAAATTTACTCAAAAATCAGAAAACCAAAAAAAAGAAGTATAAAAATCTATCTTAAAATTGCAGAATTAAAAAAATAATAATAATTAATACACCTTGGTATTAGAAAAATAAAAAATATAAAAGTACTAAAAAAATCACCCAAAAATCAAAAACAAAAAAAAACAAAAACAATTCCATCCTGAAAAGGGAAAAAAATAAAATCAAATAAAATTCAAAAAAATAAAATCAAATAAAATTCAAAAAAGTAGAATTCTAAAATAAAAAACATTTAAAAAAATTCCTCTTCCATCCTTTACGCACCTGGAGGCGCTCCTACCCTCCAGCAGGTGTCCAGCGAAGCTGGACCAGAGCTCCAGCGGGTTCAAGTCGCAGGTGCGATAAAAACTCGCGATCTTCCGCGAGGAGTCGCCCAAAGTGTACCTCAAACTCTCGCTCCCGTTGCCGTTCTCCAGCCTCTCCCATTGCTTCGCGGCTTCCCGGTACTTCTCCAGCTGGAAATCCAGGGCCCTCGATCTGGACACTCGGCATTTCGAGCCGAGAGGGTTCGCCTCGTCCCGACACAGGTGTTCGTAGCACCTGGTGACGTTCTCCACGACCCGGGGATCGCCGGTGCTCTCCAGGATCCGCTCCAGGTCCAGCAGGAGTCCCTCCAGGCTCCGTTCCAGCCTCATCTCCGAGTACAATCGGCACTCGAAGCACCCGGGGATCTCCAGGAGCTCGGCCAGGGTCCCGGGGTCGCTCCGGAACTTGTCCAGCAGCGCCGGCAGGTGTTCCATGAACTCCAGGGACACCTGGCGCCGGTCGTTCTCCAGCGTCTGGCTGCTGGGCTCCCTCAGACCCGTCTCCCGACCGCGGGGGATCGTGCCCAGGGCGACCCTGCTCGCGCAGCGCGTCATCAACTCCACGAGGATGACCTCCTCGTCCGCGGTGAGCTCCCGGTCCAGCCCCGGCTCCAGCAACAGCCCGATCATGCAGCTCCAGCGCTTGAGGGCGTCGCAGACGTCGATGAAGGCGTCCACCAGGTACGGGAGGGCCCGCGGGCCCCTCGTGGACTCCCTGTGGAAGACGACGACGTTCCTGAGGACCAGCGGGGTCTCGTCGCGCCGCTCCAGGGTGATGCTGAGGTCCCGGTGCGCGTCCTCCAGGATCACGCGGAGCGAGAACTCGGCCGCGGCCACGGCCACGGCCCGATCCTTGACGTACACGAGCCGGTAGACGCTCTCGTAGTCGCCGTCGACGAGGCAATTGCAGCCGCTGGCCCGGATCATCGTCAGCAGGCGCACGACGCGCTCCGCGACGCGGTGGCTCTCGTCCCGGGTCATCCTCAGCAGTCGGGCCTTGAAGAAGCGCGCGAAGGGCTCCAGGCCCTCGATCGGGTCGCGGTCCCCGTCCTCGGAGTAAAGCGTCGTCAGGGATTCGACCGCGGCCAGCCTGCAGCCGGCGTTCGGGTCGTGCAGGAGCCATCCCGGGTGGCGCAGCAGCGTCTGGGAGTCGAAAAAGTCCAAACGAGTCCCGATGAGCTCGCAGATGGCCCTCAGGCAGAGGATCCGGGTGCGAGGGAGGTAATCCAGGTGGCGCGAGCAGAAGATCTCGGTGACCAGGTGCGACAGCATCTTCCTCAAGTCCTCCCGGTTCTCCAGGAACTCCTTTTCCTGGTCCTGGAGGGTTTGCAGCCGGTACAGGGAGCGATTCCCGCGTCTCTTGGCCCTCTCGGAGTCTCGTTGACCCTGGAGGCTGCGCAGGCGTTTCTCCAGGTCCAAGAGGATCGACTCCAGGGAGCTGGCGACCTGGGAGGCTGAAAGAAGAGAGCCGGTGAAAGTGTTTTCGAAGGGGAAAGTATTTTCGATCGAGTCGAAGGGTGTCGATGAGATCGATCGAGTACTCGATCATGAAATTTTCGTAATTATTCGAGAAAACTAAGAATAATAAATTACTCGAACAATGATATTTCTATATTATTTAGTAAATTAATGAAAAATTAATTACTGGAAAACGGAGAATACTAAATTACTCGAATGATTGAATTTCAATTTAATTCAGTAAATTATTGATAAAACTAATAACTCGACGATCGACCGGTCGATTAAAATACACTCGATTGTTCATTGTAGGAAGTTACAACAGCAAAAGAATATTAATAATTATGAATTATTTAGCAATCGACTGCTTGATTTTTAAATAATTCATCATTTTGATTATCCACTCAATTTTTAGTAATTTATAATTATCGAAATATTGAATTTGGTCATTACCGGCGAGGGTTCCGGTGTAATGGAAATGTATGACTCCCGACTGACACAAGCCGGTCAACATCGAGATGAGATTTTCCATGAGAACACCGTCGTAGAGGATCGAAAGCTGAATCTGCGATATGAGATTTCTCATGAATTTGGAAAAATTCTCTTGGAGAGGTTTATAGTCTTTTCCAGTTGCCAGCAGCGGAGATTCCAACAAGTCCCGAATCTGGAAAAAAGTCGTGGCATTATTATTATTGCTATTATTATTATTATTATTATTATTAATTGATTAATGCGTTTATTTATTAACATTTAGTATTATAATTTTTAAATTTCCAAAAATGATCCATCGAAAAATAATACTGCTGTTATTATTATTATTATTATTATTATTATTATTATTATTGTTCTTATTTCTCATCAATTATTTTTCTATAAAGAAAAAAATATGAATTTTTTACTTCGATCTCATCCTGCTTCAGGCCCTCCAACAATTCGCTGAATATTTCCTTATGATTCTTGATCATCATCGTTTGCATGGTAATTTCCACGTCGCAACCGCTCGCAGTTACCAGCAACTGCATCAACTTCAGAAACGCAGTATCCTCATCGCGCTTGTACAATTCCACAAACCACGGGACCAGCTCCTGGAATCGAAGCTGCGATGAAGTTCCAAAAGTCGATCCTCCGATTTCTCTTATTCATTTATCAATTAATTTTGTTTTTTTTTTCTATATTAATGAATCGCAGTTACTTAATCATCAATTGTCAATTATTATCAATTATTAATTATCGAAAATTAGTAGAATGTTATTGATTCCAATTCCAATTTCCTTCGAAAATACTGTAACGAAATCGAGGACGATCGGAATAATAAAAAAAGAAAAATCTCAAACGAATCGCGGACACTAATCGAACCAAAAAAAAATTAAATAATTAATAAACAAATATTCGGTCGTCGAAAAAAGGGGAAGCTACTACATCCACATTCCCAAGGAGAAGATCGTAAAGCGCGGAGTCGTCGCTGGCCTGGGATTCTTTGGATTCCTGGGTTTTGGATCTCCTACCGCGGCTTCTTCCGAGTCTCGGAGGATCGCTGGAGCTTTCCCCGGTGCTACCTGGAGAAAACATGTACATTTTCTTTCAAGCGAATTCTTCTTTTCTTTTTTTCTTCCTTTTCTTTCATTTAAAATTTTCTTCCAAATTTTGTAATTTCAATTTTTCATCCTCTTTTTTTTTTCTCTCTCTTTTCTTCATATTTTGCGTTATTTCCATGATAACGTATCCTTGTATAAAAATAAAAATACCCATTATTATTATCGTCCACAAAGAAATCAAAGAAAAAGAATATAATATTAAATGATAAAAAATGAAAAATGAAAAATAAAATTATTAAATAATAATAATAATTGCTCTTTTCAATTAATACCTGTTGATTGACTTAATCCCTTGGACCTGCGTTTGTGGCCTCCCATGGTGGCGGCTCCTTTGTCTCTTTATTTATTTACTTTTTTTTTATTCTAGGTATTTTTCAAATTTATTTATATATATATATTTATTTCATCCGGTAAAAAAATATCTCCCTGAAACTAAACGTTATCGAATTAATCCTAGAATTTTAGTAACAAAGAAGAAATAAAAAAAAAGAAAGAAAAGAAATCTTACCCTTGAAATTCCTGACTTATGCGACCATATTGTATGTTTATAAAGCGAATAGGGAAACGTTGTGATTCAAAATAAAATAAAGGAGCGGGAACCGATGATTTTCTTGCGTTTTTTTTACCTATTTTACGATTGCAATTGCGTGTGCGTACTAGTATCATGGATTTATATATAGTTTATTAAATTGTAAGAAGAAGCTCATCGTGACATTCTCGTTTTTCGAAAATATTATAAATTGTATATAATAATAATTCATTATTTCAAAGCAGTAGGAGGGAGATGGATAATTACTTATTATTTACTTCTTCTTTTTTTTCTTTTTTTTTCAAGAGACGAGGAACTGTTTCTTTTTTTTTTCTTGGGTGGTTCCTGGGATATCAATTGACCTTATTTGAAAAAAAAAATACCAATTCTGGGCAACCCAATTGATATTTTTTTTTATTTGTTTTTTTTTTCAATTGAAAGAAATAAAATGAAATTTTGTCTCCCAATAAATCCTTGGATTGAGTTTTTTAAGAAATTTGGGAAATATCGATATTTGGGAAATACAAAAAAAAAGAAGGAAATTGAGAAAAATGTTAGAAATCCCATTCTGCGATAATGCATTATTTTTTTTATGCATCTTTGTAAGAATTAAGATTTTTTTTTCAAAATTATGCAATTCCCCAAAAACCACCTCCGGTTTTTCATTATTTTTTTCTTGGGTGGTTCCTGGGATACCAATTGACCTTATTTGAAAAAAAAAATACCAACTCTGGGCAACCCAATTGATATTTTTTTTATTTGTTTTTTTTTTTTCAATTGAAAGAAATAAAATGAAATTTTGTCTCCCAATAAATCCTTGGATTGAGTTTTTCAAGAAGTTTGGGAAATATCGAAATTTGGGAAATACAAAAAAAAGAAGGAAATTGAGAAAAATGTTAGAAATCCCATTCTGCGATAATGCATTATTTTTTTTATGCATCTTTGTGAGAATTAAGATTTTTTTTTCAAAATTATCCAATTCCCCAAGAACCACCCCCGGTTTTTCATGATTTTTTTCTTTGTGGAAAAAGAAAATTGATAATTAGTAGTTTGGGTATAGCGCATGAGAAAGTTGTACGAGGAACATTAATTTTGTTTTTCGCTGCTGCTCGACCGACTCGATCTTCTCCAGCTCACTTCCAGTGTCTGGAACACAAAGAATTTTCCTAATTATTTCGATTTATTTATTAACGTGTAATTTTTGCTTTTTACAAATGACATTAATTACAATGTACAAATATAATATTAAAAATAATGTATTTGTATACCGACCTAACAGTTGGAACAGCACCTTTGCTACTCGTATGCTGAGTATTGGCTGCGGCTGGAATTAGGAAAAATATTTTTTATCAAGCGATCTTCTGTATTTCATTTCCATCAATTTCTGTTCGACTCCGATACAATTTTCTCCGAACGAACCGAATAAAACTCCAGCAGCTCGGATCCTCGATTAAATTTCCAAAGCAATTTTATCGAATTCCAAAAAATAGAAATTTTCATTCGGTGCCAATTTTCCCAAAGAAGTAAAAAGAACTTCCAAAAACTGGAGAGAAAAAAATTTAAAAAAAAAATACCTCGTCGAGCCCAACTTACTTTTTCCACGTTTCAGGTCCGAGGTCCCTCGCTTCGACTTGCTGCCACATATGAGATCATTGATACCCCGAGGAGGCTTCGACTCCTTCGACTTCCCCGACTTGGACAGCTTCTCGTTCTTCATATTGAACACGGCTGTCTGGTAAACCACTTCGACTGGTTTCTTCGACCTGAAAAAATAATACCAATTCCATGGAATTCCAACTCCAACTTCGATTCCACTAAATTCTCCCAAGAAATCACCTGCTGGAACTGGTAGCGACTCTGCTCCTGGAAGCTTCCCTCTTCTCCGAAACCGATTTGGACCTTTGCAAACCACTGGTCGACTTGGATTTCGACTCCGATTCCTTCGAGTCCAACTTCCCAACTCCAGCATCCGCGACTCGCTTGCTCCTTCTGCCTTGAACCTTCTCCGCAGACCCAACCGACTTCGCTTTCTCCAGCTCCGCTTTCCTAGATTTCCCTGCGCTCGGAGCCTTCGCGGTCTTGGGAAGGCTCTCCTTCCCGATCGAGGAGTTGCTGGAGTCGCTGCGACTCGGTTTCCTTCCGAGCTCCGATTCCTCCGATTTAATAAATCCTGGTTGGACATCGACCGATGATGGATCCTCCCTTTTTCTCTGGAGGCTCCCGGTTTTCTCATCCCCTTTTTTTACCGCCACAGGTACGTTCTCGTAAATGGGCACCTGGCCTCCAATGGCCTCGAAGATGTTCGCGTAAAGGGGATCCTGGCTCTCCTTCGCTGTCGACATCGATACCGGAGCTGGAATCTCCAGGGTTGGCTCCGCGACCACTTTGATGGCGGATTCCTGAAGTTCGAGGTCTCGAGTCGCAGGAGAATTGTCGGATTCGGGGAGAATCACTCTCGAAGCGGGAATGAGTTTCCCAGAAACTGGGTGGTCGCTCTCCACTCGAGCCAGCACCGGTTTGTGGGTCGTCACCACTCTCATCAGCACCTGGTTCTGGCTGGAATGTGACTCTGGAGGATTTTCTTCGGACTCTAGTGTCAGGGTGGCTGACTCTGGTTGCTTCGATGCAGGAATCGAGTGAATAGTTCCAGAGTTCACCAGCATCTCGTCGATGCTTTTCAGCCCGATCTCATCTGGAACCAGGTCGAAGTGTTATTATTATTATTATTGTTTTACTATTATTACTATTATTAATTATCTAAATATTAATGACCGCTATCGACCAAAAAAATAATAAGAAAAAATGATTCCAGGGAAGGTTGTCGACGAATCGAAGGAAAGGCTATCCTGGAAATTTCCAGTTTCGAGCAAGAATTCGCTCCTCGATGGATCGAATTACTCCAGCTGCTCGGATCCTCGATCGAATCCAAACTCGAAGGGATTTCTTCGCTTCCCTCCTCTCGGAACACTTACTGATCTCCTCGACCTCTCGCAGCTCCACCCTCTCGTGTACCCGAAGCTGGAGTCGTAGTCCCTCGAACTTCCTCGCTCTCATCCCGGATAGGTCCCTCTGCGAAAGGATCATCCTCATCGGGGTCTCGAGGTTTATCAGGTTCCTCAATGCCACCGATTCCATCCTGTCGAAGTCGGACATCCTTCCGGTCCCAGCCATCGCCAGGTTCCGGTCGCTTCGACCGAGATTCATCACCAACCGACTCGACTTGAGCTCCGAGACCGAGCTTTCCTGGTCCATTCGAATCGAGATCGTGGTGCAACTCCTCTTGGAGCTGCCTCCGCTGCCGATTTCCTGGACCCGGTTTCCTGGGGATTCAGAGATATCTGTAGCAGCCGGAGCTGGAGAGGTTCGGCTCGACTCGGCTCGACTCTGGCTCGCAGCGATCGAAGCAGACAGGAGAGGAAGCCGATTGTCCCGGATAGCATTTCCTTATCTTTTTTTTTCTTTTTTTTTTTAGTTGGGGTTCGAGGCTATTAAGAAGCAGAATCCGCTGGATCCTGGTGATCGGAGGGAGAGCTCACCTTGATGGAGGTTCTCCGAGTCCTGGAGGGCCTCGTTCCGGAGACTCACGGTGGTGGTGTGCCCCCGCTGCTTCGGGCCGCCCTGGACGTGGTTCTCCAGGTCCAGGATGGACTTCAGCTTCACGGACGAGGATCCTCCGGTCCAGGGGGAGCCCCTGGAGGAGGATCCGTCCCCCGGGTCCTGGCTGGAGCCTGCTGCGCCGAAGATAAACTTCTCGTAGGAGGTGTCCCCGAAGTGTATCAGCGGCAGGGGGTTCCCGGGGCCCAGGGTGGGCTTGGAAAGAGCCGACGACGTCGACCTTCGACGTCGACGGAAGCGGTTCGACGGCGGAGGTTTTTCGTCGGTTTCCACGATGTTCACCTTCCCCGAGTCCGCCACGAAGTGGACCTCGGTCTTGCAGAAGCCCACCTTCTTCACGGGCTTGGAGACCACCGGGTCCCCGGCACCCGGGAGGTGACAGCCTCGTTCCTCGGGCTCCTGGAGCTCGGGATCTTCCTCGAAGACGCTTTTCGACGCGGGATCCTTCAGGACCAGCCCGTTGGAGACGATTATCGAGTCGTCGGCGTCGTCCTCGTCGCCCTGACCCTCGACGATGGCCAGGAAGTTCGCTCCAGGGGAAGATTTTGGGGAAATCGCGAATCTGGAGTCGAATAGCGGACTTTCTCCAGGCTTCCCCTGGACTCCCTTGACGTTGATCGTGTTCCGGGTGCAGCTGGGGTCCGGAGCGACCCCGACGCCGGTCACGCTCCCGGTGACGTCGTTCCCCAGGTGAATCACCGTCGTGTTGTTCATCCGGTTGGAGCTCACGGCCCTGCCGGTGGTCGTCGGTTGGTACCGGATGGGGATTTTTCGTCGATCCGGGATATTTCGGGAGATTTCCGAGTCCGAGTGGTGTTGGTGGGTCTCCGGGTTCCTCGTGGTAGCCTCCTCCATACCTGGGGGGGAAGAGGACTTTCAAGTAAAATGGGCGTGGTTTTGGAATATTATGGTTTGGAATTTTTGAAAAATGGCAAAAATTGGAAATAAATAATCCCAAAAAAAAATAAATAAACAACCCCCACCTAAAATGTACGATTTCAAATTTCCAGTGGCCTTCTCGCGATTTCTCCTCGGACCGGGATCTTCTCCAGCACCTTCTCCAGTTCCAGCAGCGCTCCCCGGGACCAAAAAATCAGCGTCGGCCAAATTTCGCGCTCCGCGGTCGACCTTGAACCTCTCCAGACCCGCGGCGGCGTGGTCCTTCTCGGACTCCAGCTGCTTCCAGGAACCCGCGGGCGGCTGGTTTTGGATCTGGAGGGACCTCCTGGTCTTGCAGTCCCTGGAGAAGCGTTTCTCCGAAGACGACGCGGTCTCCGTCAAAGTGGCGACGTCCTCGTTCGAGGTGCTCCTCTTTCCAGCGAAAAAACCTGGAGAGCCCTCGGCTGGAGGCTCCTCCAGGCTCGAACGCTCGCGTTTCATCGTTTCCTCGTGGATTTTCCGGCAAATCCGCGACAATTCGCTGGAGTCGTCCTCGCTCCAGGGTAAGAAATTCGCTGGAGTCTTTTTTCGAACCATTTCCGCCTGGAATTGGAAGAATTCAATCGCTGGAGAATTGGGTTTCGTTTAGGAATAAACCGGAGGCTTTGTATTTCCAGGAGAAGCCGCTGGAGAGGATTTTCCAGGTACTTCGGAGGCTCACCCGCGGCTGAGGCCCGCGATCGACGGTTCCAGGGCCGCTGGAGCTCTCGGTGACCCTGGAGGAGGACCACTGCGAAGCTCGGACCACCTGGAACGACCTTCCTCCAGCTCCTTGGCTCTGGAACACCTCCACCTGCCTGCGTGCCTTCTGGACGACGTTCCCGTCCGCGGAATTGCGCTCCCTGGAGTCGACTACCTTCGGGGAACAGGCGAAATCGCGGTTTTCGTAGTTTTTGGAGATTTTGCACATTTTTTTTTGGTATTTTGGATATTTCGAAATTTCATAGTTTTCGAGGTTTCGGTGATTTTGGTGATTCTTGGGGGTTTAGAAATTTTTGATATTTTTGATATTTTCGAAATTTTCGAATTTTCGAGATTTTCGAGATTTTACAAATTTTAGGGATTTTGGGGATTTCAGAAATTTATAAACTTTGAAGATTTTGAGATTTTGGAGACTTTAGTAATTTGGTATATACCTTTCCGTAGGAATGCGCCGCCTGACGACTCCTGGCCTGCCAGCGACCAGTTTCTATCCGGGCCCGCTCCAGCATTCCAGTGAGCCGGTCCACGTGGGACCACTCCCGCACTTCCTCGTTGCGAAAGGGCGAGCCGTCGTTGTCCCCGATGCAACCCGTCGACAGGACCACCTCCATTTTTCCAGTCGGAGATTTACCCGCGTTCTCACCTGGTCTGGAGAAAAATTTCGAAAATTTTACAAATTTGGAAATTTGGGGAATTTGAGGAATTTTGGAAAACTGGAAAATTGGAAACTTGGAAATAATAATAATAATAATAATAATAATAATAATAATAATAATAATAATAATAGTAATAATAATAATACTAATTTTAGGGAATTAAAATTCCTTTATATTTTTTGTTCTTTGAATGCGTGTACGAAATATCGCTGATAGAGGGAAAAAAAAGTGAAGGCAGAGCCGTGATCCGGATACTCTACCCGTATGCGTGCAAGTTGTTGCCTACCCATTGCTCGCTCCGATATGTAACATTAAATAACATCAAATGACTTTCGATTTATTTGGGTTATACGTAGGCATACGTATGTATGTATGTACTTTCCGAGGCTTGCATTGAGCAATCGACTCGTGCACACGCGTAAATAAATAGCGTCACTTCTGCCCCAAGGCAACGACGAATCATGTGGCTACCAAATCGGCTACCTCTTACAAATTTCCAAAATTCCTTTTTCTTTTCAAATTGGAAGTTTGTTGTTATTATTATTCTTATTCTTATTATTATTATTATTATTATTGTTGTTGTTATTGTTATTGTTATTTCCAATTTTCCCATTTTTCAAATTTCCAAAATTCATTTTTTTGTCAATTGGAAGTTTATTATTATTATTATTATTATTATTTCCAATTTTTCAAATTTCTAAAATTCATTTTTTTTTCAATTAGAAGCTTGTTATTATTATTATTAATATCCGATGATACTAATTTCAGTTCCTTTTTTTTCCAGAATTGTCGGCTCGTGGGAGTAAAAGAAAAAATAAATAAATAAATAAATAAAGAGGGAGAGAGAGAGAGGATCCTCCGGATCTTGGGATGATGTCAAGTGCAAGCAATAGCGGAGATCGGCTCCGGTGACGCGGAGGAGAAGGAGAAGAAGCGAAAACTTTTTTTACGGTTTTTATTATTATTATTATTATTATTTTTTTTTTTTCGTGGGGGCTTGTGAATAATTTTCCAGAAATGCTACAGCCGCGGAACAACAACTTTTTCCTGCCCGAGGATGAGTGGGAAGTATTATTTACACGTGTGTATTTGTTTCCAGGTGGATGTGGATGTGGTTGTGGATTGTAGAGACTCGAGTTGGTTGACTCCAAGGACGATTCGCCCCCGCGATACCGGTCCGCTCGACCCACAGCCGATCGCATCGCCAGCAATGCCGATGCTCCTGCTCCTGCTGCTGCTGCTGCTGCTGCTGTTGTTGGTGTTGCTGCTTTTGCCGTTGTTTGCCTGCATATTGTGTAACTCTACGTGCGCACCCTTGCCTACTACATATTCGCGTCCATGGAATCCTTGAAATCCAAGAAACTGAAGAATTGCATCCCAGTTGCAGAAAGAACAATTGCAAATATTGCCAATTGCAATTGCAAGCATTGCCAATTGCAATTGCAAGCATTGCCAATTGCAATTGCAAGCATTGCCAATTGCAATTGCAAGCATTGTCAATTGCAATTGCAAGTATTGCCAATTGCCATTGCAAACATCGCCAATTGCAATCGCAAACATCGCCAATTGCAAACATCGCCAATTGCAATTGCAAACATTGCCAATTGCAATTGCAAACATTGCCAATTGCAATTGCAAACATTGCCAATTGCAATTGCAAACATTGCCAATTGCAATTGCAAACATTGCCAATTGCAATTGACTGCAAGAACTGCGAATATCCTTCATCCCTGGAATTGCAATTTCATAGAATTCACCCTTTGCATTCCATTCCATCGAAAATGTCTACAACTGCAATTGCACTTCGGTGAATTTTCAATTTCGGAATTTTTTCGAAAATTGCGTCTATGTGCAACATCCGCCGCAACGGCAATATAACGGCAACGGTGGCAGCAGCAGCAGCAGCAGCAGCAGCAGCGGCATTCGCGCGTCGGGGATGCATCGTGATGCACCAACGATGCACTTTTGAATTTTTTTTTTTGTTTCTTTTTTTCGCAGGAGTCCGTACCTGAACCTGACTTCCGCTAGACTTCCGGGGTAACCTTTTTCCCCAGCATCGGTGACTAAACACCCGTGGCTCACACCGACTCTGGCTCCTCTGTGCCTTTCGCAACGGCGAACCACCTCTCGATTGGGAATTTAACAGTCTCTAATCGATTCGTCACCTTCCAGCCTCTGCGAAAAAAGAGATAGTCCATGAGTCACCAACGTCTGTGTCCCTTCCACTCGCTCGTTAAATGGGTTTCCGTGAAAATTCCGAGGAAAGTTTTTCCCGGAGTGGCCCACCGGAGTGGCCCGCAAATTTCCTTTTCCCTGGGCATCGTCATTATCATTCGAATCATCGTTATCAGCTCCAACATTAAATTGGAGCTGAAAAAAGAAGCGCAAAATCAATTTATCCGCGGCAAATTCTGTCTTTTTTGTTATTATTTATTTATTTATTTTTTTTTTTTCATTCGGGAGGAGGACATTCCGAGGATACGAGAAAAGAAAAGTAATTCACGCCAGCAAGCGTGATGCGTGGGAAGCAATTAATATTTCCTCCGATCACCGAAGCGTGATTTTACCGGACGGACGTATAACGTAATCCATATACACACACATTCACAGATACATAAAAAATAACAAAAAAAGATATTTTCAATTCCACGGTAAAATATATTTTTTTTGTTAGAGATAAAAAATATTTGATATTTTTTTAATAACTTCATTTTTCATAATTTCAATTTTTATTTACATATCAATTTTCATTTCAAGTAAAAAAAATATTATAAATAACAAACAAAGGAAAATATTTATAGTTGAAATTGCAAAATATAGTTTTATTATTTTTCATTTTTTTGTTACATTATTTTTTGGATATTTATTATTATTATTATTATTATTATTATTATTATTATCATTATTATTATTATCATTATTATTATTATCATATTATTTATGAAATTTCATTTAATAATAATAATAATAATAATAATAATTTTTCCAGGTGAGCGAATTCGAATTTACGTTACCTGAGTCCATAAATATAGATCCACGAATCCACACACACGTGGACCCACACGCTCAAGAAGAAGAAGGAGGAGGTGGAGGAGGAGGGATCGCACCGGTAAGAGCACAATATAGTGGAATCACAATCTCGAAGTGCACAGCATCCCGATGAGAGATGCGGCTCCGCGGCACTGAAACACGCGCAATCTGTAATTTGAGGGAAGGGGAGAAGGGGAGGACTCGCCGGATAACATTGAAATGGAGAGAAATGACGAGACTCCGAAAATACAATGAGCGTATGCACCTTTTCCACTCGAGAGCGCAGGTAAGACGCGCGGCGCCGCTCGCTTGCCACTGGAGACTGGAGCCTGGAGGAGAGCAACGGGCCCGTTTGGTCCCTCGAATGTACGTAGGTACCAATCCGGTTCTCCTCGGCTCAGGGACTCGAGTGGACAGTTTGCGGGTCAACTTTAAGGCGTATAGTTTGTCCGCCTATAGTACGTTCGGACGAACAAAGGCTCACCAAAGCTTCGTTTCATTGCATCGTCTCTTGTATCCCCCTTTTCCGCTTGAAAAAGAATTTTTTTTTGTTCCCTCGCCAGGATTCCAGGATTTCTTTTTTTCAGCGCGAGGTCATTCCCCGGGTGTCCGGTACCGGAGCGGTACCGGTGGGTCCAGTATTCGAACACCGTGTCGGGCAATTTCTCCCGCATTGATTTCAGTAGCGTTATTCATACTTTTTTTGTCTGTTTTTATTTTGAAAGCGGTATAACTACTTTTACCGGTACGATACTGGTCTGCATTTGGAAAAAAGTGCCGAACGATAATTATTTATCAGCCATTCACCCGGAATTGTTGATCCATTTTAGATATTCGTGCATAGAAATTTCTCTTGCAGTGTAGAAAAAGTGTAGAAACAGGTGTCTGTAAAGTAAAACTCTTCTGGGTGAATAACGATGACGAGGAAGCTACGTTACGATAGGATTTTTCAGTAAAATCCTATACCGATAGTAAGACAAAAAATTCTATCGTAAAAAACATCGCAAAAATCCTATCGTATCTCGTGTCGATGTTACAGAAAAAAATCCTATCGTATCTTATGTCGATAAGGCAGAAAAAATCCTATCGTATTCCAACAAACGAGATTGGAATAAATTTCTATCGTACCTTGTGTCGATAAAACAGGAAATTCCGATTGTACCTTATGTCGATAAAACAGAAAAAATCCTATCGTTTCCAAATAAGTATTTAAAATTCCTATCGTATACTATGTCAATATAAGAGGAAAAATCCTATCGTATCGTACGTCGATAAGGCAGAAAAAAATCTTATCGTATTCCAACAAACAAGATTGGAAAAATATTCACGTTATACCTTGCGTCGATAAAACAGGAAACAATCCTATCGTACCTCGTGTCGATAAAACAGAAAAGAATCCCATCGTCTTCAAATAGGAATTTGAAATTCCCATCGTGTATCTCACGTCGATAAGGTAGAAAAAAATTCTATCGTATCGACCGCAATAATTATCAGAATCGGAGAATTCCTCGGGATTTCCGATAGGAGACGATAGGATTGTACATAGGCGTCGACGGAAGGGGTTCGAGTAGGCAAATGTTGGCGGGAAAAGGGCTGTCATTTGAAAAGGGAGCCTGGTACAAGATCGTTCGGGACGAAAAAAAATAATATCGTCGTGTTCCGAAATTTCCATATTTATGATCGTCGTCACTTTATACAATTCGAAAACTTTGGTAGAATATATAGATGTCGTATATAATATATAGAAATTTCCATACACACACGCAGACATTCGCCTACTTTTACCCTTATATTCTATTACGTTATACACTTTTTGTTGTTGTTGTTGATGTCCTCGCAATCACAGTAAAACATACTTGCAGTTAAATAACGATACAAATACAAAAACAATAGAATAATAATAATAATAATTACGTTTTCGAAGTTATTATATATATATGTATATGTGTAAAAATAATAATAATAATAGTAACTGTGATGGTCTCCATTTTTCAGCAGTACGTTACGTATTTTTATGAACAAAACTATAACGCGTTAAAAAATAAAACATTTCCTACCGTCCAAAAAAATTTAAAAAAAAAATACATACATATATATATAGAAATTGTCGTTTCTCTCTATGGTCGCTGATTAAAATAACTATTTTTTTTTCTCTGTGTTATTCGTTCGCGGAAAAATATAAAATGTAGCAAATATTTCTTTTCTCTAGAAAATTCATGATTTTACCAATTTTCCTCGAAGTTAACAAGAAAATTAGTACCGATTTCACCGGGTCGTCAAATAATTAAAATAATTCTTTTTCTTTTCCTCTCCAAAAATGTTCCCCATTTCTTTTTCTTTTTTGGAGAATTCGAAAAAATAGGAATGTCGTCGTTGGTTTTTCGTTAAAATTCGGGTCGTTTTTGCGCGGCAAAAAGCGAATTTTCGCTACATTTTATATGAAAAGGCACTTAACAACTTTATGGAAAGACGATCGTTATCACGTTTTCTTATAGACATTAAAAAAGACACAAACGGTGATTTTTCTAAAAACTGAACGATATTCGACGCTGCCAGTTTTCGTTATTGTACTTTCCTGTAACGGATAAAAAACTTGAAGCTGAAATTCGGAAGATTCCCGGTCGGTTCTTTTCTTTTTTTTAAGCAATAAATGTAACGGTTTTCTCTTATTTTTGGGTATCGAATTTTTTTAGGCTGAGATTCGATTTTTAAAAAAAATTGAAATAGGACAGAAATTTGCAAACTCTCGAAAGTTATTAAATTTCGTATGGTCTGGATTTCTTCCAGGATTCTTCCAAACTCCAGTTCCAGGACGAAGCGAATTTTACCTACGACGTTACCTGGCGTCGAAATTTTTAATTACTAAATTTTTCCATCAATTTTCGGTGACACAATTTTTTTTGTTTCCAGATTTCAGATATTTTACTTTCGACATTTTTTTTTATATATAAAAAAATAATTAGTATTCAACCAAAATACTGTCAATATTTTTTTATATAAAAAATAATTAGTATTCGACCAAAATACTATTAATAATTTTTTATATAAAAAAATAATTAGTATTCGGTCAAAATACTATTAGTATTTTTTTTATACACAAAAAAGAATTAGTATTCAACCGAAATACTGTCAATATTTTTTTTATATACAAAAAATAATTAGTATTCAACCAAAATACTTTTAATATTGTTTTTATATAAAGAATCATTAGAATTCAACTAAAATAGTATTAATATTTTTTTATATAAAAACAATAATTAGTATTCAGCCCAAACACCATCAATATTTTTTTGTATAAAAAAAATAATTAGTATTCCAGCAAAATAGTGAATAATTATTTTTTTTTCACCGAGTTTCGATAATTTCCCGCAATTAATAAATTCTAAAATTTTTTTTTGCGACAAAAAATTATTCGAAAAATTTCGACGAAGGTACCGAGTCACGTCTCGCAGTCTTACGATTCCAGGAAATAGTGTCCTAATTTTTCCTCTCGGGTACCGAAGAATAAAAAAAAATTAAAAAAAAAACCAACAAATATCCCCGAAATTTTCACATAAAAACGAAAGTAAGCACTATTTCCGTATGAAAGACCGGACTTTGTTGACGCACTTGTCCATGAAATTGCGTTTCCTCTTCGGCTCGGAACCCGTGGGCAACGACAATAACGATCCCTGAGCTTTCCTCGCGCTCGTTCGCCGATACTCCGACGTCGAGTCGGAGTCCAGACCCGCGCCGCAGCTCTTGGCTTTCGATATCGTCGATTTCTCGTCGCTCGGGGCGCCCAGCAGCCTCTCCTCCGTCGCGGGACTCGAATCGGGCGCCCTCGGAGTCGTCTCCGTCGGCTTCGCGCTCCTCGTGGCTCGTTGACGAGGCAGAGGAGCGGGATTCGAGGCTTCTTGAGATTCGGCCTCGCTCTTCTTCCTCTCCCGCGGCGACTCCTCCCCCCCTCTTTCGCAGCTTTTCTCCAGAACGGCGCCACCGGAGCCGCCCCCGCTTCCGTCCTCGTCCAGCAACCCGTCGAGGCTCCTGGAGCGGGGTCTCGGCAGGGGTTGTTCCTGTTGCTCGGTCACGGACGAAACGGGTTTCGCGTCGTCCAGCAACTCCAGGGACCTGGACCGAGCGGACGGAGAAGGATGTCGAGGAGGCCTCCTGGGAGTTCCAGCGCTGGAGGTGCTGCTTCCAGGGTGGGTGTAGATGAATTTCAAACGTGGCGACGTGGGTGGCAACCCCATCAACCATCGGGACGGACTGGAGGATTTCCTGAGTCTGGAAAAAAAAAAACGAGATTTTTCAAAATTTGCTTGTTTATTTCAATTTTCATGGATTTTAATTTTTTTTTTGGAATTTTATTTTTCCTTGTGATTCTTTTTTGTTATTTTCAAATTTTAGAAAAAGGGAAATTTTACTTTTTTTAAAGGAAATACAGACTCAGGATTTCTGAGTCTGGAAAAAATGAGATTTTTCAAAATTTGCTTATTTATTTCACTTTTCATAGATTTTTATTTTTTTTTGGGGGAATTTTTTTTTCTTTGTGATACTTTTTTGTTATTTTCAAATTTTAGAAAAAGGGAAATTTTACTTTTTTAAAGGAAATCCAGACTCAGGATTTCCTGAGTCTGGAGAAATCGAGATTTTTCAAAATTTGCTTGTTTATTTCAATTTCTTTTTTGGAATTTTATTTTTCCTTATGATTCTTTTTTGTTATTTTCAAATTTAAGAAAAAGGGAAATTTTACTTTTTTAAAGGAAATCCAGACTCAGGATTTCCCGAGTCTGGAAAAAACGAGATTTTTCAAAATTTGCTTGTTTCTTCCACTTTTCATGGATTTCTATTTTTTTTTCTTTGGAATTTTTTTTCCTTATGGTTCTTTTTTGTTATTTTCAAATTTAAAAAGAAAAGGTAAATTTTACTCAAAATTGTGGATTCCAATATTTGGGGGATAATTATTTTCAGCAATTTTATAATTGTTATTTAATTTAATTCTCCGATTCTGGAATTTTTGATTTTACAAAAAACAAAGGAATTAATCAATTTTATTTGTTAATAATTTTTCTCTATAATTCTTTTTTATTATTTCCAAAATTTAATTACCAATCAATGAATTTCTTTCATTTTCGCAAAACAAAAATTCCAGAAACAAAGGAAAAAATTGGAAAATTCTGGAATTGCTTGTCCCCAAATATCAGAATTCCAATTGCTAGTAAAATTTTTGTTCCTTCTCTTTTTTTTTGTTTAATTATAAATTTCCAGGGTTCGAAGGTCTCACCTGCAGGGCAAAGCCGCGGGCGGGCCTTCTAGTCAATCTCTACCCCCTGTGGAATCTTTGTCGCTTCCACGGCTCTCGTTGCTGTGCATCCTCTGGTAATTCGGCGGCTGCCGCATCCCGGTGCTCCCGGGTGTCCCCGGGGTCGGGACGTCCTTCGAAGCGATGCCCCGTGGAATCGACGCCCCGGACATTTCCGATCTCACCGGAATTTCTCCACGCATAAACCTGCGAATGAAAAAAATAAAATTATAAGTACCTTGAATATTTTAATAATTATATTTTTTATATTTATATTAATTTCCATTTTAGGAACTTTAATTTTTTTGAGAAAAAATTTTGAACAGAAAATTTTTTTTTCTCCACAATTCGGCAATTAATTAATCAATCACCTTTCCAGTTTGTCTACGCATGCATCCTGGTAATCGTGGATCCACCGGACGCCGTTGAAATGGCACACGGCCCTCATGTCCTCGGGGAGCTCCTCGGGCTCGGGCCACTGGAAGTTGTCGATGATTGGAATGATGTTGCACTGCGACTGGAGTGCAGCCACGATCTCCTGTAACCGTAAACCACCTCGAATTAGCAAAATCTATGATTCTTATTTTTTTTTAATTTTCTTTGTGATTTTTAAAAAATGTTCAAATTTTTTCTTCTGCTTCTGGAATTTTTAATTTTGCGAAAATGAAAAAAATTCATTGATTAGTAATTAAGTTCCGGAATCAGAAGAAAAAAATTGGAAAGTTATGAAATTCTTGAAAAAATATTATCCCCAATTATTGGAATTCAAATTTTTTATGATTCTTTGGTTTATCTTCAAAATTCAATTACCGGTTAATTAATTTCTTTTTTTTAGTGAAACAAAAATTCCAGAAAAAGGAGAAAAAAATTGGAAAATTATGAAATTCGTGAAAAAAAAAATTGTCCCCAAGTATTGGAATTCAAATTTTTTATGATTCTTTCGTTTATCTTCAAAATTCAATTACTGGTTAATTAATTTCTTTTTTTTTGTGAAACAAAAGTTCCCGAAAAAGGAGAGAAAAATTGGAAAATTATGAAATTGTTTGAAAAAAAAATTGTCCCCAAATTTTTTATGATTCTTTTCCTTTTTCCTCAAAATTCAATTACCAGTTAATTAATTTCTTTTTTTTGTAAAACAAAAATTCCAGAAAAAAATCGGAAAATTATGAAATGGTTGAAAAAAAAATTGTCCCCAAAATATTGGAATCCAAATTTTTTTATGATTCTTTTCCTTTTTCTTCAAAATTCAATTACCAGTTAATTAATTCCCTTTTTTGTCGTAAAACAAAAATCGAGAGTCGTAAAAAAAAATTGGAAAATTATGAAATTGCCCCATGGGTTCCAGGACACATTACTCGATAATAAAAAAAAATTGTTGAAAACAAAAATTGCCCCCAAATATTGGAATCCAAATTTTAATGATTCTTTTCCTTTTTTTTTCTTCAAAATTCAAATACTATACAATTAATTTCTCTGTTTTTCTTTTCCTAAACCAAAAACTCCACAAAACCGAGAACAATTTTCAAAACCGAACAATTACGAAAATCAACCAAACCCAATTGCCCCCCCCCCCCCCAAAATCGAACCTCGAACCCCGAAAAATCGCTTATTCCTCCCCACCGATACTCACTCGATGCACCCAATCCTTGCACTCGTTGTCCTGAATGCACCTTTCCAGCGCCTTGGGCGTGAGCACCAGCAGGAAGTGCTTGGCTTGGCCGATGCTTCGCAGCAAATTGTTGTCGAACTTGCCGGCCTCGAGCCTCTCGACGTCGATGAACACCGAGAAGCCTCGCAACTGCAGGTGCACCTTCAGCAAACTCGCCAATTGCGAGCCGTTGGACCTCCGGTAGCTCACGAACACGTCCAGGGACTTGTCCGGGGTGTCCAACTCGCAGGAGCTGAACTGGTTGTGCTGCATGTTCTTGATGGCGTCGAGGATCCGCAACCGGTGGATGCTGTTGGTGATGGCGCACTCGGTCAGCAACTGGTCCTCCGAGAGGTCCCGGATCGAGTCCTTGTCCACGCCCGCGTTCAACATGCTGTACGTGTAGATGGAGAACTCCTGGCCGATGGACTGCAAGAAACTGTTGAGGTTCCCGGTGTCACGGCTGCTGTAGTCCGCCATTTTCTTCAGATTCTGCAGCTCCCGGGTGAACCGTCTCCTTCGGATCCCGTTCGTCAGGCCGATGTCCTCGCGCAGGTTCTCCTCCGTCAGCTGCAGCAACAGGTCGCCGTCGACCCGGCTCTCGACGAAATTGGCCGCGCACTCGGCGAAGCCGATCTGCTTCACCCACTCCCGCACGTCCTCGGTGGACCAGAGGGGCACCTGCTGGCTCAGCTTGTGCGGTATCTCCTCGCCGATGAGCCTCAAAGCCTGAACGGCGTATTTCGAGGCGATGGCGTTCGGGCAACTGGCGACCTTCTTCAGCGGCTCGATGGCCCCGATGGCCCGGAAGATCTCGGTGTTGCCCTGCTGCTTCTTGATACCGGCCTCCATGCAAAAGTGAAAAGCCGCGAGATTACGGGCCTCCTCCCTCTTGGAGCTCAGCACCGGCACCAGACGCTCCAGCCAGTTCTTGCTCTGACCGTGAGCGTGGGCCAAATTCGACTTGGCGAACTCGAAGGGGTTGTGCGACGTCACGAAGGGTTCCACCAGGTCGAGGGTGCCGGATTTCAGCACCGCAGCTTCGATCTCCTTGTTGGCCACCAGCACGGCGATGGCCAGGCACGCGTAGTACTTGATGTTGTCGTCGTTGTGAAAGGCCAAGGGGAAGAGCCACATGGGGACTTTCCGCTTGATCATGGCCTCCTGGTTCTCGGCGCCGCCGTAGAGCGAGAGGTTGGCCAGGGCACCGGCGCAGTGACGCAGCGTCTCCACGTCGTTCTTCCGGCACTCGAACAGCACCGCGTCGAGGCCCCCCAGGCGGATGACGTCGCTGCAGGTGCCCTCGCTGTGCTTGAACAGGTGCTCGAGGATCCCGGTGCCCACGCGGGCGTGATCCACCGAGTTCGCGTGGTCCACGTTCCTGGTGCAGACGCAGGCCACGTTCACCACCTTCTCCAGGCCGTACTCGACCACGTGGGCCCGGTTCTCGGTGGTCAGGCACTGCTCCAGGAGCCGGGCCGAGGAGAATTGCAGCTCCTCGTCACCGGCGATGCAGTTCGACATCAGCAGGTCCAGGCCACCGCGGGTCCTGAGGGTGTTGCAGAGGCTGTAGCCCAATTCGTGACCGTGGGCCGGCACGGCCCAGGCTTTACGGATGATCTCGTTCACGCGGTTCAGGAGCATCGGGGCCTTGCCGCCGGACTTGCCCTCGCCCTTCAGTCGCTCCACGAGGTTGTCGAGGAAGCCGGAGTACTTGGCGATGGCGCGGTCCACCTCCTGGGGATTGGACGTGGAGCAGAGGAGGTCCAGGTCGTCCAGCGGCAGGGAGAGGAGCTCGTCCTCGCCGGGACGCGACATCCCGTTCATCAGCTGGTTCACGGCGTTCGAGGCGGCGAGCATCGAGGATTTCGTCGAGGTCAGGCCCTTAGAGGCGATGGTGATGCTGGATTGCGAGCTGCTGGAGGCCATGTGCTTCTCGTGGTTGAAGATACCCGTGGAAGTCACCGTTTGACGCTGCTGCTGCGCTGCCATGGCTTTCTGAAACCCAGGAGAAGAGGTCAGGGGTCGACGTCAAAGAGAAATTTCCGATTTCACGGTTTTTAATTGTTACTGGATTATTTTATATTTCAATGAAATCAAAATGGAATTTTTCGGTTTTATTTTAAGCAACTGGAATTTGGATTTTGTGAAAATCGAAATCCGAAGTTTCCAATTTTTGGTTCAATCGATACTAATTTTTCTTCTTTTTTATTTCCAGCATTTTTCAAATCTAATTTTCCATTTATTGGAATTTTCCAACTTTCCTTGGAATTGAATTTGATTTTTTTTAATTCGACCATTAAAAGATTTTCTTGCTCAATTTTGGATTTTAATTTCTACTAATTTTTTTTTTCTACGATTTTTCAAATCTAATTTTCCACTTATTGAAATTTTCCAATTTTCCTTGGAATTGATTTTGATTTTTTTTTAATTCGACCATTAAAAGATTTTCTTGCTCGATTTTGGATTTTAATTTCTACTAATTTTTTTTCTAGGATTTTTCAAATCTAATTTTCCACTTATTGAAATTTTTCAATTTTCCTTGGAATTAAATTAGACTTTTTTTTTAATTCGACTATTAAAAGATTTTCTTCCTCAATTTTGGATTCTAATTTATACTAATTTTTTTTTCTTTCAATTTCTAGGATTTTTCAAATCTAATTTTCCACTTATTGAAATTTTCCAATTTTCCTCGGAAATAATTTTGATTTTTTTTTTAAATTCAACCATTAAAAGATTTTCTTGCTCAATTTTGAATTTGAATTAACACTAATTTTTTCCTTTTCATTTCCAACGTTTTTTAAAAACCCAATCTTCCACTTATAAAAAATTTCGAATCTCCTGGACTTGATTCCAAAAATGCTTAAAAATCGACCACCCAAAAATCGTCCGGACTAACACTGAATTCTAATTAATACTAATTAATCCTTCTTTCATTTTTTTCACATTTTCCAGATTTCATTTTTCATTTCCTTCAAATTTTCCACTTACACTATTTTGACTTTTACACTATTTTCAAGCGACCCATCCAAAAATCCAAACCATGAAAAATTCTAGATTCAAATTAATCCCCATTTATTGTTTCCATTTTCGCGATTAATCAAATCGGATTATTTTTTTAAAACTTATTATGAATTTTCCAATTATTAGAAGATCGTGAGTTTGGAGAAAAATTGTTCTGTTCGAAAAGACCGAGATGAAACTGGAAGACGCCGAGTTGGACGTTCGCGCGAGACTGAAATACCTAAAATCTGATTTTCCAGAACGTCATCTCTAAATTTCTCTGCTGTTTTCAGACGCGGGCCTCCCGCGAAACCGACTGTGTTGTGATTTCGAACGAGGTGGGATACACAAACAGGAAAAGCTTCGGGCAAAAATATATGTGTGTGTGTGTGTGTGTGCGTGTGCGTGCGCGAAGGAAGAGACGAGAAAGACGGGAACGACCGTGGCCTTCGTGCCAATTTCGGACCCCGGTCGATTTGTACCGAGAAAACAGAGCCACCGAGAGAAGAACGGACGTTCTTGGTGCCATGCCAAGAAGGTGTGAACGTGGGGACGTAACTCTTGGAAGGACAGCGCGACAGTTTTTTTTTAATCCCATTTCGTTTCTTATCAACCCTTTGGTCAATTTGTAGAATCCAAAATTTGTCCGGACGATTTTTGGATTTTTCATGGTCGATTCAAAATGATATTGATAATTAATTGAAAATTCCGAGGAATTTGGAAAACCTTAATAAGTGGAAGATCTGAAAAATAAAAAATTAGAGAATATTAGTATCAATTGGAATTGGAAATTGAAAATTGGAATTGAAAAGGGGACTTTCAATTAGAAATTTCAATTAGAAAATTGACAAATTCGTTAATTGAAAATTTTCCAATCTCAAATTTTCTAATTTGAAATTTTTCAATCTCAAATTTTCTAATTTCAAATTTTTCAAAGTAAAATTTTCTAATTTCAAATTTGTTAATTTAAGAATTCCAATTAGCAAAATTTTCTACTGAAAAAAATTCTGCTAATTGGAATTTCTTAATTACCCACTGGGAATTTATTTGTAAATTATTAAACCTTCGTCACCCAAAATTGGAGCCAATAAATTCTGAAATTTAATTCTTAGCAATTAATCTCTCTTGTTGCTTCAATCTTTTGGCACCGAAATTTCCTCTAATTGGGATTTTCTATTTTCTTGATGATTCACTTCTAAATGAATCTTTACCGAAATTTCGGATTTTGAATTTTCATGATTTTCACCTCACCTTCTCGGAACTGAAGGAATCGCTTTGGAGCTTCATGCTGGAGGCTGCCACGTTGTTGCTCTCCTGATGCGAGAGGTCCCCGGCTTTTAAGCTGCGCTGTTCCTGCGAAAAAGATAAATTAATTTTAAAAAACTACGAATTCCAATATTATTAATTAACAAAACTATAAACTTCAAAATTATAAATTTCAAAACTAAAAATTTCAGAATTATAAATTTCGAAATTATAAATTTGAAAAATAGAAATTTCAAAATTAAAAATTTCGGAATTATAAATTTCAAAACTAAAAATTTCGGAATTATAAATTTCAAAAATAAAAATTTCTTAATTATAAATTTCCAAACAAAAAATTTCAAAGTTATAAATTCGAAAACTATAAAATTTCAAAATAATATATTAAAAAATTATAAATTTCAACTCTATAAATTCCAAAATTTCATGGAATTTTCAAAATTCGCGCATTGGTCGCTTGGAAAAATACCGTCTCTGTTAATTCCACATTTTCATTGTTATCACCATCACCCGGAGCTGCAGTACCCGGATTCTGGCGCATCTGGAACTGAGGGCGATACAATCCACTCATTCTGGGTCTCAAGATTGGGAAGATGTTGCGAGCGATTTTCGCAAACTGGGGACCCATTGTTCTTGGGAACTCAGGGATCTCCCGAAGAAGAAGAAGATGAAGAACAACAACAACAACAGTAACAACAATAACGAGACATTCTACTCAACAAACTGTTCTTATCGATCTCGAGTTTACTAGGAGACTGTTAGGGGAGGAATAACAAATTGAAGCGGCCAAGGTTTTCACCCTTATGGGGTGGAACTCCTCTAGGGTGGCGCAAGCGCGACATTATTCTATCGTGGTTTGATAGTATCGGGGAGAAATCGATTTCGATATCAAATTCAGACGTTTCAGGAAATCCAATGGTTCCAGAAAGAATTTTATAGGTTTCTACGATTTTTTACGAGTATTTACGATTTTTTACGATTTTTTACGATTTTTTAACGGTTTTCTAGGGTTTCAAAATTCTAAAAAAAAAAACGAAATTCGCCCTTTTTCAAAATTCAGACATCCCAGAAAAACCTAAATAAATTCCAAAAAACTCCAATAATTCAATTGGGGCTTAAAAAAATTTCTACAAATTCCAAATAAAATTCCTACAAATTCCAAAAAAATCCTGGAATTTCCAAAAATAAATATCTCCCAAAAAAAATTAAAAATCCCCCGAAATTCCTATTTTCAGGTACCCAGAAAACCTAAATAAATTCCAAAAAATTCCAATAATTCAATTGGAGCTTTAAAAAATTTCTACAAATTCCAAATAAAATTCCTATAAATTCCAAAAAAATCCTGGAATTTCCAAAAATAAATATCTCCCAAAAGAAATTTAAAATCCCCCAAAATACCTATTTTTAGGTACCCAGAAAACCTAAATAAATTCCAAAAAAATCCAATAATTCAATTGGAGCTTAAAAAAATTTCTACAAATTCCAAAAAAATCCTGGAATTTCCAAAAATAAATATCTCCCAAAAAAATTAAAAATCCCCAAAATCCCTCTTTCCAGGTATCCAGAAAACCTAAATAAATTCCCAAAAATTCCAATAATTCAATTGGAACTAAAAAAAAATGTCTACAAATTCAAAAAAAATTCCGGAATTTCCAAAAACAAATCTCTCCCAAAAAAATTAAAAATCCCCAAAATTCCTATTTTCAGGTACCCAGAAAACCTAAAATAAATTCCCAAAAATTCCAATAATTCAATTGGAGCTTAAAAAAAAATCCCTAAAAATTCCAAAAAAATTCCAGAATTTCCAAAAACAAATCTCTCCCCCCCAAAAAATTAAAAATCCCGAAAATTCCTATTTTCGGATACTCCTGGAATTGATTCCCTTCCCAGAAAAGCGTAAAAATCTCGTTTTCTAGGAAACTCGCTTCCTCTAGAACCGAATCGATTCGAGAAAAGACAAAAATTCCCAGAGCTTCAATGTCAATTCAAGAATTCTCGTCAATCGAGGAACGACAATAAACGACCAGAGCTTCTCTTTATCGAGAAACCGTGAAAGAAAAAAATGACAATCGCGGTGCATCCAACGACTCTGGCGAGTCGCCAGGAACTCTGGTGACTAAAAACCCACGCTCCCGCGAAATCTTCTAAATTTAGCGGATGCCTGACCACAAATACATCCTCCCTCGTGGTAAAAGAAGCTGCGAGAAAGTTATGCGCCAGAAAGGGAGATTCTGAGACACGCGACGTTCAACTCTGGCTCGTAAAGTCCTTTCCCTTCTTTTTCCTCGCAAGAGTTCGACGACTGACGTCGAATGGAATCGCTGCCGCTGGAATTCCAGCGGGAAAACGAGTTTCCCTCCAGAGATTTCGGTTCCTTTCGTCGAAGTTACTCCACTTCCACGAGAATTTCAGGTTCAATGTCACGGTTTCCATTTTTTTTCCAAGAGACCGGAATTCGTTTCGCGAATTTCAATAAAAGCGGAACTGGAATTCAAAGAAAATGTGTCAAAAAAAATGGGAAAAAAAGAAGATGGAAAAAATTCTCACCCTCGCAGAGGCGACGCTCTTTTCGGCAGACACCCCATCGACTTCCACCCTGGCTCTCGCCGCCGTGGCCGCACTTTGTTCCTTGTAGGAGACGTCCCCTGCTTGCAACGCTCGCATTTCCGCGCTGTTGGCTGTGGCCTTTTCCGCGCTGAAGCCGTCGGTGACCACCTAAAAAAAAAAAACTGACGATTTCAGAATTTCCAAGAAATTTTGCAATTCAAAAAAGTCAAAGCAATTCAAAAATTTCAACAAAAAAAATTTTTAAAAAGTGCACCTAAAAAATAGAGAAAAAAAAATAAATACAGAATCTCTAACGTAAATTTCCATTTTTTTTCTTCTAAAAATTCGATATTTCCGATTTTTGAGAAAATATTTTTCCCATGGTTTTCAATATTTCTCCGTATCCTATAATTTTTTCTAATTTGAAAATTCCACGTTTCATATTAGTTTGACATTTTTTTTTATTTTTCACAATTTTATAAATATTAATTTCTACGCCTTATTTTTTTTTCTTCTATTTCAAAAATTCCGTATTTTGCTTTCCCTTTTCCATACTTTTTTGCCTTTACCACAATTGTGAATTTCAAAAAATTGGAGATGGACTTTCCAATTCGAGGAACTTGAAATTTCCAATTTTTAATTCTTCTATTTTTCAAATTTTCCAAAATTCCATTTTTCTTAACTTGCAAGTTTCCAGATAATAATAATAATAATAATAATAATAATAATAATAATAAAAAAATGGAATATTTTTGCCAATTGATTTTCTATTTGAAAAAGAAAAAAAAAATAAAATCCGGAAAATAGCGCGAGAAAGAAAAATAGCAAAAGAAAAAATATCAAAAAATAAAAATAATAGAAAAATAAGAAATTAACGAGTAGAAGAAGAAGAAAAAAAAACGAGT
This sequence comes from Gasteruption jaculator, assembly GCA_949825005.1. Lineage (NCBI taxonomy): Eukaryota > Metazoa > Arthropoda > Insecta > Hymenoptera > Gasteruptiidae > Gasteruption > Gasteruption jaculator. Next base: position 17,337,563 of record OX463766.1, on the reverse strand, counting down.
ATCCGTTAAATAAAAAAACGTGGGCGTTTCCTCCGCCTAGGAATCCCAAAGAAAACACAACCGTGAGAAAATTCGGTGCCTAGGCGAAGAGGAAGAGCGAGAAAAAGAGGAGGAGGAGGAGGAGGAGGAGGAATTTGAGGAAAAAGCCTTGACGCCGCGAAGAACGCGACTCGTCCTTGACCTAGACAACCAACCGAGAGTGGTTATTTCTTCGAGAAGAAGGCGCGCGGAGCCAAGACGAGGGATCCGAGTGTCGATTGAGATGTACCTTCGTTTTCGAAGCACTCGTCATTTTCTTCTGCTCGAACTTCATGGTTTCGGGTCCGGCCGGGAGGCTGGACATGTTTATGGGAGGACTCATACTGTGGAGGTCGTTTAGCGAATTCAGCTGCGACGGGGAGCCCCCGGCCGTCAGGGAAACCGCACCGGTAACCGGCGGAGGTGTATCCGGATCCGGGAAGGTCACCAGCGGTTCTGGTAGTTCACTTTCCTCTGGACCACTTCCATCCCTGCAAGATGAAATTCAATTAGTTACTAGAATTTTACTTATTTTTTATAATAATAATAATGATGATAATAATAATAATAATAATAATAATAATAATAATAATAATAATAATAATAATAATAATAATAATAGTAATAATAATAATAATAATAATAATAATAATAATAATAATAATAATAGTAATAATAATAATAATAGTAAACTTGCAATTCCAAAAAAATGGAAGTTTGAAAATTTGAAAATTCGAGAAATTTGAAATTTTGTTTTAACAAAAAATGGAATTTTTGAAAATCGAAAATTGGAAAAATTGAAAATGAACTTTCCATATCCAGAAATTTCAAATTTGAAATTTTCAATTTAACAAAAATACTGGGATTTTGGAAATTAAAAAATTTGATATAATAATAATAACAACAACAACAACAACAACAACAACAACAACAACAACAACAATAATAATAATAATAACAATAATAACAGGTCCTTCCGGATAATTTTGAAATTACAAATTTCGTGGCTAATTAATTTTTTTGTTTCCTTCCACAATATTTTTTATTTATAAAACTTTGAAATGAGAATATCGAAAATTATCCAACATAATAATTTTCCCTTGAATTCTTTGAAAATGAAAATCCAAAAGATAATAAATTCCCAATTTCTAGGACATTAAAGAAAAATAGAAAACACAAAAAAATAAAAAGGTAAAAAAACTGGATTTCGCAAATTATCCAAAAATCAACAGCAACAATAGTCGTATCCCAAAAATTTCAAAATTCACTTTAGTCCCTTTTGATCAAAATAAAAAGTGAAAATGACAAATTTTCCTTAACAGAAGAAGAAAAAAAAATAGAAAATCGGAAAATCAATCCAGGAAAATTGAAATTCTCCTATTCCAAAAAAAAGAAAATCGACGATTTGAGAATTTCTAGGAAACTTTGCAATTCAAAAAAGTCAAAGGGTACCAAAAAATGGCAAAAATTGCGGATTCTAAAAAAGAAAATCGACGATTTGAGGCTTTCCAAGAAATTTTGCATTTTCAAAAAAGTCAAAGGGTACCAAAAAATGGCAAAAATTGCGGATTCTAAAAAGGAAAATCGACGATTTGAGGCTTTCCAAGAAATTTTGCATTTTAAAAAAAGTCAAAGGGTACCAAAAAATGGCAAAAATTGCGGATTCTAAAAAGGAAAATCGACGATTTGAGAATTTCCAAGAAATTTTGCATTTTCAGAAAACTCAAAACGTAGCAAAAAAATTGCAAAAATTCCGAATAAACAAAATAAATGATGTACCTGTCGACCAGATTTTCCATGCTGCTGCGCAATCGGTGGGTGAAGTTGTTGGAGATGTTCTTCATCTCGGAGATGCCGCGTTTCAGTTCCGTGAGGTCGTTCTTCATGGAACTCGCTTTCATCTCACTCGAGGACGACGTGAGGATCCTCTGGGATTTCGCGAGTCTTGTGCTGCTACTGCTGCTGCTGCTGCTGCTGGTAGTGCTGCTGGTACTGGTGCTACTGGTCTGACTCTGGTTCGTCAGCATCTGCGGGGCAAAAAGAGAGGTTACCATTCTATTTAAAATCCGTGGAAATCGTGACTCACAGGGTCGTCTTTTAGGACCGACTGTGTGTGTGTGTGTGTGTGTATTCTTCTTATGAATATGTACACTATGTAAACTTTGGTGGTTGGCCAAGAATCTTTTAGGAAAACGACCACACACCGGTGACATCTCGCTAAGCACGCTAAATGGCAGTTCCTTGCTGGCTGGTTGCTTGCTTACCATTATTTCTTTTTTCTTTTTTTTTATTAATACCAATAATCGGAGAATTCAAATTTGACGTTGATTTCCGAGGAAAGGAATGTTATTTTGATTTTTTTTTATTTTATTTTTAACCCTTTTTTCTCAGAAAATTGGAAATGGGGGTTTTTTTTTCTAACGCTAGAAAATAAAAATTTCCAATTTAATTTGTAATTTTCATTGAAATTTTCCAATGTAATTTTCATTGAAATTTTTGTACTAATTTGAATTTTCCAAAAAAAATTAAATTTTCAATTTTATTTGAAATTTCAATTATCCAAAAATAGGAAACGGGTTTTCCCATTTCCGAGAAATACGAAATTTCCAACTTTTTGTAATTTTCATTGAAATTGATTTAATTGGAATTTAAAAAAAAACAAAATGAAATGATCAATTTTATTTGAAATTTCAATTTTCCATAAATAGGAAACGGGCTTTCCCATTTCCGAGAAATACGAAATTTCCAACTTGTAATTTCAAATTTTCAATTTCTAAAAAAAAAAATTGAAATTTTCCATTTTTCCATTTCTTATTTTTCATAAATTCCATTTTGTTGCAAGTGACATTTTTCATCCAGAATCGGCTGGAATTTGAAAATATTTTTTTTTTCCTCCTCACCTGAGAGGACGTAGCCGCCACTTGGGGATGATGCGAGTAGGAGACGTGGGGTCTGCTACCGGCACCCACCAGGCCACTATTCTTTTTCTGGAAATTCTCCATGACCGTGTGCATGTCTCCGTTTTCACCTCCTTCTACCGGGAAGTCGGACATCTGTAACCGAAAAGAAAAGCACAGCATCCGTGAGTATAATTGCAATTTTTTTTCCCAGCTTATTATTATTATTATTATTATTATTTCCTTTTGCTACTACAGTTTTTTTTCTTATATGTGAGGGAATTGTAAAGTAAAAAAAAAAATTGCTAATTTATGTAGATCTTTCAAGAAGTCTCCATATCCGTTGCACACTCGACGTTTTTTTGTTGCAATCCACGTGAGGTTGCCATTAATGATGAAGGAGCTCTACACCCACACGAGTGGCGTCTTACAAATAGCAGTCAATCTCCACCCGGATCTCTCTCTCTCTCTCTCTCTCACCGGCTCCACATCGGAGCAGCTCATTCATCAATGCATCGACGTCCTCCAGAAGGAGGATATATACACACACACACACACACACGCGCGCGCGCGCGCACACACAAGTATGCTACATTATAATGACCAACAATTATTACTATCATTATTATTATTATTATTATTGTTATTGTTATTGTTATTATTATTATTATTATTTCCCATTAGTCCATTTTTCAAATTTTCCAAAATTACATTTTTTCGAAATTGGAAGTTTTTTATTGTTATTGTTATTATTATTATCAATATTATTTCCAATTTTGACAAAATGAAAATTTAGAATTTCGCGAATTCAAAGGTTCTTTTCCATTTTTCAAATTTTCAAAATTCCATTTTTTTTATTGGAAGTTTATTATTATTATTATTATTATTCTTATTATTATTATCATTAATTCTAATTTTTCTGATATTTCAATTTCCAAAATTACATTTTTTTTTGGAAATTGAAGAATATGTCATTTTTCAAATCGAGAAAATCCATTTCGAATTTTCAAAAATTCATTTTTTTGAAATTTGAAATTTCAAATTTCTCGAATTGGAAAGTTGATTTTCAATTTTTTGCAATTTTCAAATTTCTAAAAATTCCATTTTTTCTCAATTGATAATTTCAAATTTCTCGAATTTTCAAATTTTCAAAATTCCATTTTTTTGGAATTGCAAGTTTATTGTTATTATTATTGTTATTATTGTTATTATTATTATTATTATTATTATTATTATTATTATTACTTTTCATTGCTCTATCACCATTACTTCCACATACAAGCAACAACACAACAACAACAACAAGAATAATAATAATAATAATAATAACAACCATGGTGAAAGCCACCATGACGGATCGATTATCGCCAGAGTCATTGCCAATAATCGCAAGAGCGAGGATAAAACAATAAAAGGAGTCATTGAACTGGAAAACCTGACCTACTCTCGACGATGTCTCATAATGTATAATAATTCCCAGTGGCTAACGGGCAAAGAGAGAGAGAGAGAGAGAGAGAGAGAGCGAGAGAGAGAGAGTGAGAGAAAAGAATGCAACTACTGCAACGAGACGGTGCATCCACGTGTGACGTCACGTTATCTCACATCGTGACGTAACGAACTACGTAACCGAGCCTCTCCTCCATTTGTTACACGATAACTCGGAAGATAACGAGCGAAACCGGTGGTGTCTGTCTGTCTGTCCGTCTCGTTTATTCGCGAAAATCGAGAAACATTCGATTCAAGAAAAAGAACGAAAAATCGTTAATTATTTTTCTATTCCCAGCGATCGTCGATTTATCGATTAATTTCTCGACGAAATCAATTTTTTTTAAAAATAAAAATCATTAATTTTCTAATTATTAAATTATTTTCCTTGGAAAAAAAAAGAATATTAGATTGTCCCACAAGTTCTTTCCGCGCCACGCTATGCGCGACCTCTGGCCGGAGAGGAAGGAACTTATGGGACGACAACCTAATTTTTTTAGCGACGGTGCATAATTAATGACGATTCCTAGCATGGACGCGAATGGAAAAAATCGTCGTTAATTATGCACCGAGGCGGTGAAAAAAAATTCCTTCAGTTCCCGATCCGTCGATATTGTCGGGAGGCAAATTTTCCACGGAGGCGAAAATAGCGGCGAGATAACGTCGAGTGCCTCTTTTTTGATTGATCTTCCACGAAAAGAGGCTATATTTAATTCCCTTGCGCGCGACAATTGCCCCGATAAGAAACCAGAGCCCCCCCCTCCCCCTCCTTCCCCTCCTCATCTTTTGGAATCCTCTTATCTCTCACCGGAAGGCAAACAGACGCACCTGTAGCCACAGAGCCAACAAACACGCGCTTCTTCTTACGTCAAACGAGAAACCATGTCGGTTTCCTCCATCGTTCTCCAGCTATCCTCCAGGCGCCTCCCTCCAGCTTCCCCCTCCCCTTTGGTCCTCTTGGGTCCGAAACGTGGAAGAATTGCACGGATTTTGGGTGAAAAAAAAAAGAAAAAAAAATTCGCTGGAATTCGGAAGTTACGGAGGATTTAAAAAATTCGCTGGAATTTGGAAATTATGGAGAATCTCAAAAAAAAGTAGCTGGAATTTGGAAATTATGGAGAGTCGAAAAAGATATTCGCTGGAATTTGGAAATTTGCGAAATTTTGGGTTAAAAAAAGGGGGACTTTTGGAATTTATTTCGATCCGAAATTTGCTGGTACTTTAGAAATTTTCTCACTTTCTTTGTTAAAAAATTGAAATTTCTTCGAATTTCGTTCCAGAACTCGCTGGAATTCGAAAATTGTCCCACTTCCACTCCGAAAAAATTGAATATTCCCCGAAAAAAATTCTATTTTCGAGTCAGAGTCAGAGATTCGTTGGAATTCCAGAAAGTTTCACATTTTTCACTTCCGATAAAGCAGATTCCTAAATTATCGATCCTGGATTCGCTGGTATCCTAAAGTTTGCATCTTAATCCTCTTGAAAAAAAAAATATATTTATTAAAATTTCGATTCCGAGTCTACTTTTATTATTATTATTATTACTATTATTATTTAATTTACTATTTATTATTATTATTATTATTTTCAATTTACTAAAATTCAGTATTATTATAATTTTAGAAACTTTCAAAAGTAATCCACCAGAGTCACTTCATTAACGAGCACAAGTGACACACTAATGGTAAATGTAGGAACACCGGGACTTGGACCGCCACTGGCACTGGAACTGGCATTGCGATCGTTTCTACTACATGTGGATGGATTGCGGTGAGATATCGAGAAAGAGAGAGAAGAGAAGAGACGGTGGAGGTGGTAAAATCAGCTGCTTCAACACACATCGACGGGGCACGAAGCAGATATGTTGCTTTTACTCTAGAGGTGTGAGGAATAAAAGAAAAAGGAGGGGGAGGGGGGATACCACCTCTTCATATTTTTTTGAAATGCAACAGAGAGGGAGAGAGAGAGAAAGACAAAGAGAAGGACAGAAAGAAAGAAAGAGGGAGAGAGAGAGAAAGAGAAGAGAGGAAGATTCTTGGGAGTCCTGAGGCATGCAGAGAACGAATTCCATGAAAAAAAAAAGACGTCGAGGATGAGTCACTTGAAAGTGAAGGAATGAGACGACAATGAAGGTGTTATTTTTTTTGGGGAGAAGAGTGTTAATAGACGAAGGAACGGAACCCCGAGAAAACTAGCTTTTTTTTGAACACGAAATTTCATAATAAAAATAATGATAATAATAATAATGATAATGATGATAATAATAATAATAATTTTGTGGTGGTTTTTTTATTTTGAATTTTGAATTTCATATTTAAATCCGTGGCATTTGGTGATACTTCCAAAAAAAAAAAAGAAAAAGAAACAATTTTAATCCCTAAGGCGAGTTTTCACCGCACGCGAGTATTCGATCCCGCGGCAGCCAATGGCGGCGACCCGTGGGCGTGGCTTACAGAAGTCTAGCGTATCCGCAACAATTTCTACCCAATCGGGGGTAAATTGTAAAAGGCAACTAGACGAAATCCTCCAGATTTTGGGGGATTTCTATGTTCGTTGGAGTCAGCATGAAATTCTCAAGCGAATGGGGAGGCCGGTTACGGGAAAATTCCCCGGGAAATGGCGGCGGCGGCAGCAGCAGCGGCACGGTGTCGATCGGAATTTCGTCGGAAACACTTGAAAACGGTATTTAAGGATGCTTTTTCAAGTGGAAATAAATACCGGGGAGTTCATCGCTCTTTGGAATACACGTAGGATACGTACTTACGTACGTACGTATGAGATTCCTATTTAGATATGCCGGTGGAGGGTCAATTTATAACGTCTTGAAAATCTCTTCTCTCTCTCTCTCTTTCTCTCTATTTTTATTTTGTTGTTTTTTAAAATTTTTTATTTTCTCCCATCTCGAGAACCAACAGTTATAATTGCAAAGAAATCATTTCCATTACGTGTGTTTTTTTATTTTATTAACAAATTCCATGACGTCGTTTCAATTTGACCTTGAAAAATAAAAATTGATAAATTGGAACTGGAATTTCCTAAATTATTAATAATAATAATAACAACAACAACAACACCACAATAATAATAATAATAATAAATTATCAGTTTAAAAAATTGGAATTTAGAAAACTTAAAAAATCGAAAAATTGGAAATAATAATAATAATAATAATAATAATAATAATAATAATAATAATAATAATAATAATAATAATAATAATAATAATAATAATAATAATAATAATAATAATAATAATAATAATAATAATAATAATAATAATAATAATAATAATAATAATAATAATAATAATAATACAGTAAAATAAAATTAATAAAATTACAGAAAATTATAATAACAGTATAAAAAACCCCCAAATTTCGTTTTTTTCCGGTTTTTTCTTTTCTTCTATTTTTTTCGCTTTTTCTTCTCGGGTTCAAGATATCGAGTGACCGATAGAGGAAGAACCACCCGATGCCACTCGTTCGGGATAAATTTAGGTGTCTCGCGCAATTAGTGTATGTATTTACTCGCTCGGTGAGTACGAGCATCGGAGTCTCTCCCCCCGATTCTGACCGACTCCCTACGAGAGGGCGTGCGTGTTTGGTGTTTGGTGTTTGTGTCGATGCCATGTCGGGTCTAATTGTAAAAGTCTAAATCCAGATGCACTTCAATCCCGACGTCTAACGTAAGACTGGCGTCGTGTCTTGGTCTTACAATCCAAGTCCAACTCCAACGTAAAGGAAAGAAGAGCAAAGCAAAGCAAAGCAAAGCAAAGTAAAAGCAAAGCAAAGCTATACGGTAGCCGAGACTACCTAGTTGGTGGTTCTATTTCCAGACCAAACCCACGTCCGTCGGATGGATTTTTGCTCACGTTTAATTAATTCTTTGAAGATTCGGAGGAAATACTTCTTGTCAAATTTGACAACTTCGGGATTGTTGTTTTTTTTTCTTTTTCGCGAAAATGGATGCGCGTTTATTTTTTCTTCTATTTTCAATTTTAAAAAATTAAGTAGATATGCCCAAAAAAATCGACTTTTGGAAAAATTTTGTTTGAACTTTCGGGAGACCCATATCCGATGTATTTTTTTCCGAGGAATCCATTTTCGTTGTCAAAATTTCCAAAATATTCACAGAAATGCGATTTTTCCTCAAAAAACCTACTTTTTTCCAACTTTCGCTTGGGATTTCGTCAAATTTGACCTTGGGAATCGATTCTACGGGAAAAATTACCCCTAAAAATGACTCGTCCAACCCCGATTTTGAAACTTTAATTTTTACCCCATTTTTGGGGGAAGGGGAAGGTATGCCCAAAAAATCGACTTTTGGAAAAATTTTCTTTACACTTTCGGGAAACCCATATCCGATGTATTTTTTTCCGAGGAATCCATTTTCGTTGTCAAAATTTCCAAAATATCAAAAGAAATGCGATTTTTCCTCAAAAAACCTACTTTTTTCCAACTTCCGCTGGGATTTCGTCAAATTTGACCTTGGGAATCGATTCTACGGGAAAAATTACCCCTAGAAATGACTCGTCCAACCCCGTTTTCGAAACTTTAATTTTTACCCCATTTTTGGGGGAAGGGGTAGGTGTGCCCAAAAAATCGACTTTTGGAAAATTTTTTTTGGAACTTTCGGGAGACCCATATCCGATGTATTTTTTTCCGAGGAATCCATTTTCGTTGTCAAAATTCCCAAAATATCGACAGAAATGCGATTTTTCCTCAAAAAACCTACTTTTTTCCAACTTCCGCTGGGATTTCGTCAAATTTGACCTTGGGAATCGATTCTACGGGAAAAATTACCCCTAGAAACGACTCGTCCAACCCCGATTTTGAAACTTTAATTTTTACCCCATTTTTGGGGGAAGGGGTAGGTGTGCCCAAAAAATCGACTTTTGGAAAAATTTTTTTTGAACTTTCGGGAGACCCATATCCGATGTATTTTTTTCCGAGGAATCCATTTTCGTTGTCAAAATTTCCAAAATATCAACAGAAATGCGATTTTTCCTCAAAAAACCTACTTTTTTCCAACTTCCGCTGGGATTTCGTCAAATTTGACCTTGGGATTCGATTCTACGGGAAAAATTACCCCTAGAAATGACTCGTCCAACCCCGATTTTGAAATTTTAATTTTTACCCCATTTTTGAGGGAAGGCCCCTCCTCCCAAAAAAAAATGTAATTATCACTTTCGTCGGTCGAAGACCATTTTCGCGCGACAAAGGAAACGCAGTCCCCTGGAATTCGTTTTCTGCTTAGTGATTAGCTTTTCCTTTTTAGGCATATGTACTTATGTTTGACTCATTGCTTCGGAAAGGAGTAGAAGGAAAAACTCGACGACGACGACGAGTGACTCATTCGTAATCATTTCTACCGGCACGTGAGAAGATGTATGTAGAATGTAGATGCATACGTAGATGTTACACATGCATACACAAATATAATACACGCGTACACATACATACGTCTAGGGGGAGACAGGTTTGGGTCCTTTTATGGCGCCAGTGTTGGGGAAATTCACCCCCATCTCCAAAAAAAAAAAGAAATTTATTGAAAAAATGGTTTTAAAAAATGGCAAAAAATGGTAAAAATGGTACAAAAATGATTAAAAAATGGTAGGAAAATGGTACAAAAATGGTCCAAAAATGGTAAAAATGGTCCCAAAATGGTAAAAATGGTCCCAAAATGGTAAAAATGGTACAAAAATGGTACAAAAATTGAAAACAAAAAATGGTATAAAAATGGTACAAAAATGGTACAAAAATGGTAAAAATTGGTAAAAAAAAAAGTTATTGAAAAAATGGTAAAATTTGGGTACCGGAAAAATCCTTGGAAAAGTTTCATGAATTTTCTTATGTTTGAAGATTCGGTCCAGGAAGTATCGGGATACGGATAAATCTGCGGAAAACGATAAAACAAATAAATCGAAGCTCGTGACAGTTTTACGGCCGATACGCGTCATAGGAAAACAATCAAAGCTTCTAGGATTGATGGTCGAAATCCGCATTCTAACCGGATCGAATTCTAGACGAATCAAAATATCCATCCGATACGGCAGCAGGCGGTGGATTCTAAGTTTAGGAGCGTTTGTTTGGACATTCGCTGAAAAATACCGAATCGGAGGGAAAATTATCGCTCGAAATTTTCGAGGGGCCGTTTCGCGAAAAATGGGATTTTTTAAAATTTGAAACTTGGAAATGTACTTTTCAATTGGAAAAATGACAAATTCTTCAATGTCCAAAAAAAATTAATTTAATTTTGGAAATTGAAATATTAGAAAAATTAAAATTATTAACAATAGTAGCAGTAGTAATAATAATAATAATAATAATAATAATAATAATAATAATAATAATAACCTACCAATTCCAAAAAAAATGGAATTTTGAAAATTTGAAAATTGGAAAAAAATTGAAAATCAACTTTCCAATTCGAGAAATTTGAAATTTCAAAAAAATGAATTTTTGAAAATTGGAAATGGACTTTCTCAATTCGAAAAATGGCAAATTCTTCAATTTCCCCCCAAAAAATCTAATTTTGGAAATTGAAATATTAGAAAAATTAGAGTTAATAATAATAGTAGCAGTAATAATAATAACAATAATAATAATAATAATCATAATAATAATAAACACTAATAGTAATAGTAGTAGTAGTAGTAGAAGTAGTAGTAGTAGTATAGTAGTAGTAGTAGTAGTAGTAGTAGTATAGTAGTAGTAGTAGTAGTAGTAGTAGTAGCAGTAGTAGTGTAGTAGTAGTAGTAGTAGTAGTAGTAGTAGTAGTAGTAGTAGTAGCAGTAGTAGTAGTAGTGATAATAAAATAACATATTACACCAAATTGATAAGATTCCAGGGAAACCGAAATCATCATCGAATTTCCGGATCCTCTTATGTCACTTTTGCACCGTGTGACTAAACGAAATCCACTTTTAGAAACAAACCACTGCACTCTTCGATTACGACGGGATGACTCATGGAATGTCTTATATAATAATTATATATGTATACATATATATACATATACATAATTTACCACTTATCGTTCAAAGTGACGATAAAGCATAGCTTCAACAACAACAACAACAACAACAACAACAACAACAACAACAACAACAACAACAACAACAACAACAACAACAACAACAACAACAACAACAACAACAACAACAACAACAACAACAACAACAGTAATATTAATAATAACAATAATAATAATAAACTGCCAACTTCAAAAAAATTACATTTTGGAAATTCGAAAAATGGAGAAATTGGAAATGGACTTTTCCGTTTGAGAAATTTCAAATTTGAATTTTTAATTTCAAAGTAAACTGGAATTTTGGAAAATAAAAAATTTCATATAATAATAATAATAATAATAATAATAATAATAATAATAATAATAATAAAAGCGGAATTTCAGTAATACGTATGATTCCTGGTTTGGTACAGATACACACACACGCGCACGCGCACATACACACAGAATTCCCCGAAATCCCCGTTTTCTTGTTGTTTTTGTCGTATTTCAATTGGGATTTCCGGGCTCAGGAGACAAGTCCGAAAAGCAGTCCACTGACCCAGCTAACGATCCAATACAATACAATATCTACGTAAGCAAGCATACCAGAGTGACTCATGCGAGTGTAATCGCAGCAAGGGCTTGTAAACGAAGAAGGAGGAGAAGGAGGAGGAGGAGGAGGAGGAAGAAGACGACTGCAGCCTGTAGCCTGCAGCCTGCATTTTTATGCACCGAGTGTTAAATGAATGACTCATCACGCGTGAAACCGTTCCTCGCCGGGATATGTGGTACACACGATTACGGATTTCTCTTGGAATTCCCCCGGCGAAAGGAAAAGAAAGGAAAGGGAAGGAAAGGAAAGGAACTTCTGGATTCCAGATTCCAAGTCCCAGACTTTGGGCAGTTTTGGGGGAACTCGGTTTACAGTGAATTTCACTAGAAGGAAAAAATAAAAGAAAATAATTTGTCCCGTTTTTTTTATTTACTATTTTGGATTTTTTGGGGGGAAATTTTTAGTAATTTTCGTTTCTAGGGAATTATTCCATTTTTCGGAATTTTTTGTAATTTTGGTTTCTAGGGAATTATCCTATTTTTTGGAATTTTTAGTAATTTTGGTTTCTAGGGAATTATTCTATTTTGTGGAATTTTTAGTAATTTTAGTTTCTAGGGAATTATTCCATTATTTGGAATTTTTAGTAATTTTAGTTTCTAGGGAAGTATTCCATTATTTGGAATTTTTAGTAATTTGGTTTCTAGGGAATTATTCCTATATTTGGAATTTTTAGTAATTTTGGTTTCTAGGGAATTATTCTATTTTTTTGGAATTTTTAGTAATTTTAGTTTCTAGGGAATTATCCTATCATTTGGAATTTTTAGTAATTTTAGTTTCTTTGGAATTGTTCCATTATTTGGAATTTTTAGTAATTTTTGTTTCTAGGGAATTATTCCATTATTTGGAATTTTTAGTAATTTTAGTTTCTTTGGAATTGTTCCATTATTTGGAATTTTTAGTAATTTTTGTTTCTAGGGAATTATTCCATTATTTGGAATTTTTAGTAATTTTTGTTTCTAGGGAATTATTCCATTATTTGGAATTTTTAGTAATTTTTGTTTCTAGGGAATTATTCCATTATTTGGAATTTTTAGTAATTTTTGTTTCTAGGGAAGTATTCCATTATTTGGAATTTTTAGTAATTTTGGTTTCTAAGGAATCATTCTATTTTTTGGAATTTTTAGTAATTTTAGTTTCCAGGGAATTAATCCATTATTTGGAATTTTTAGTAATTTTGGTTTCAGGAGTTTCAATAAAATAACAAAATTCACTAAAAAATCCCCCCCCCCCCTACCCCCCTCCAAAAAAAAGAAAATCGCTTGGAAATCAAAATTCCACCGGATTGAAAAATACACGTGGAATTTGCTTTGGAACCACTTTCGGAGCTGATTCGGAAACTGTGGGTAAAAAATTTTCGATGAGATCAAATCCAATTCCTCCGAATGAGCAACAATTAAACGGGAGCTGACACGACGCGGAGATGGAGACGAATATGCTAAACAGGGTTATGATATGGCGCTGAAACTTGACTCACCATCCCCTCATTGACTGTAAAACAGCATTTAAGAACTGGAATCGTGTTCTCAGTTTAAATATAGAGAGGAATGAAACACCTCCAATTATCGCGTGCTTTTATCATGCCAATGAACACAAGCAGTAAGTAAATACCTACACTTTATCATCGGAGATTATATATGCCAACGTTGTGAATCATCCTCATCGGTTCACTCTTTTTTTTTTATTTGACAATCTTTTCACCGGGAAAAGCCACGCAAGGTCAACTTTTTATTATTTTTTTTTTTCAACGTGTTTTGGTATTTTTTATTTTTTAATTATTTTTTTTTTGGTAGAAAAAAATTGGGAATTTTTCTTGATTTCCAAAAAAGAAAAAAATACTTTAACCCATTCGTGACCGATTGAAAATTTTTTTTTTGCAGAAAAAAAAATTTCCCTCTTGGGGACCGTGTTTGAAAAAAATCGCCGTCATTTTCGGTTGGATTTCGATTTTCCATAGAACTTCAAATTTTTTTAGGTTTTGTATTTTTGCGGGATTCTTATTTCTTCCGGAATTTCGAATTTTTCGGTTTTCGTTATTTTTGTGAGATTTCGATTTTCCATAGAATTTCAAAATTTTTGAGATTTTGTATTTTTGCTTAGGGATTCTTATTTCTTCCGGAATCTCGAATTTTTCGGTCTTCGTTATTTTTGTGGGATTTCGATTTTCCATGAAATTTGGAATTTCTCTGCAATTTCCAATTCCCTTTGGTTTCATTTTTCCGTGGAATTCTCATTTTCGGTTGGATTTCGATTTTCCATGGAATTTCGAAATTTTTTAGATTTTATATTTCCCTGGGATTTCGATTTTCCATGAAATTTGGAATTTCTCCGCAATTTTCAATTCCCTTGGGTTTCATTTTTCCGTGGAATTTTCATTTTCGATTGGATTTCGATTTTCCGTGGAATTTCGAAATTTTTCGAGATTTTTTATTTTTGTGGGATTTCGATTTTCCGTGAAATTTAGAATCTCTCCGCAATTTCCAATTTCTTTGAGTTTCATTTTTCCGTGGAATTTTCATTTTCGATTGGATTTCGATTTTCCGTGGAATTTCGAAATTTTCGAGATTTCGTATTTTTGCGGGATTCTTATTTTTTCCGGAATTTCCAATTTTTCGCGATTTTTTACATTTATGGGATTTCGAATTTCCGTGAAATTTTGAATTTCCGTGTAGCAACTTCAACTTTTTTTTTAGATTGTGGATGTTTTTTAAATTTGCGTCTACGCACACGGTGTAAAAGTCTACGCTCCCGTCTTGGTCTTCCATTCATCCCATTAATTACCTCCGCGTCTCGCAATTGTCTCGGCGTGTAAGTTACTGCCAAGTATTACGAGGCTGATTAAACACATCCGGTTCTTTCTTCGTGCCTTCTTCTCTTTTATACAAATTCTACCCAATTGCCACCGAAGAAAAAAAAAAAGTTTCTCAATTTCTACGAGCGAAAAGAAATATTCCAAAAAAATCCCAAATTTTCGAATTTTGTTATTTTACATCATTTTCAAAAGCAAAAATGGACCGACCCTCGTTGTCTCAACGAGTACCAGTTCCTGTCCAGCCTTGGTCAGACCGGGAGTGACAGAAAGAATACCGTCGTCCGTGTCACGCCTACGCTCGAATCACCCCGAGGTCATGTCACATATGAAGACTAATGTCTTCTCGTTCTCGTCACAAAGGTACAGTCTGTAATCACGGTCCTGAAAAATTGCAATGAAATCCGACCGAAAATCGGAATCCCACAAAAATAAAGGATTTCGAAAAATTCGAAATTCCACGGAAAATCGAAATCCCAGAAAAATAAAGAATCTCGAAAAATTCGAAATTCCGCAAAAATTTCGGAATTCCATGAAAATTCGAAATCCCATAGAAATCGCCGATCCCAAATTTGGGACTGTTCGAATTCCGCTAGGGTCCGCCTCTGTCGCGAGAGCGCGGCATTCGAATAATCCGCTTCCGAAACTTGCGGCTCGAGCCTATATCGGCGCGGGGATGGAAGCGAAATCCGCTTGGGAGCCGACAAAGAAAGAAGAAACGGTACGACGCCACAACACTTGTACGTATGTATGTACCTACTCTCTTACGTGGAATCGTTCTAAATTTACCCGCGGGACCTAAATTCCACGTGGAGAAAGAGGCTGCGATAATCTCACGTTCTTCGAACGTCATCGGCTTCGATTCTGCCTCTACTCGAGAAGCTGCGGAGGACTAATGGAATCCCATGGACCTCCACGGGATGCTAATTATCATTATCATCATCATTATCATCATCATAATTATCATTATCATCATTATCATTATCATCATTATCATTATCACCATTATCATTATCATCATTATCATTATCATCATTATCATTATCATCATTATCATTATCATCATTATCATTATCATCATTATCATTATCATCATTATCATTATCATCATTATCATTATCATCATTATAATTATCATCATTATCATTATCATCATTATCATAATTATCATTATCATCATTATCATTATCATCATCATTATCATCATTATCATCATTATCATCATTATCATTATCATCATTATCATTATAATTATTATCATCATTATAATTATTATCATTATCATTATCATCATTATCATTATCATCATTATCATTATCATCATTATCATTATCATCATCATCATTATCATTATCATCATTATCATTATCATCATTATCATAATAATTATTATTGTTGTTATTGTTGTTGTTGTTGTTAATTTTTTATGGTAAATTCCAATTCTTCCAATTATTTATTGACTCGAAATTGATATTTATTTATTTTTTTTTTAATTTTTCCCCCTCCTTCCGCTGAATTTCCGCTTGGGTCAAAATGCAAAATATAAATTGCGCCTCGGATGGATGCATTCCACCGCTGCAATTCCCTGCAATAGCAGCGCGCTCCTTTGGCTCTGGCGGAGCAAAATAATCCATCCATCAACGCGGTGCCGTCGGATAAACAATGGCATTGTTATCATCGACTGTGTATGTACGTGTGCGTGTATTTATAATAATTAGTAGTTGCTCGAAACGCTAATGACTTTGTAATGAAAGAGTTGACTTTGAAAGTTTCTCGGTTCTTTTTTTTTTCTTCTTCTTCTTCATCTTCTTCGTTTATTTCCGGTTCTTTAAATAATCCCCATTATACGTGTATATATATGTATGTATATATATAGAAAATTTTTTAAAAAGGTTTACGTAATATCGTCGACGCGTGACATAACTATATTGTGAAATACGGTAGGTTTCAATGGAAGGAAAAAAAAGAAAGAAAAATAGATAAGTAAGTAAATAAATAAATAAATAAATATATTGGAATTCCGGTGTTTGTATTTTTATTGATGTTGCTATTATTGTTATTATTACTCCTACCACTATTACTACTACTACTACTACTACCACTAATACTACTACTATTATTACTGCTTTATTATCATTATCGTTATCGTTATCGTTATCAGTAGATATTTCCAAAAGTCGATTTTTTGGGCATACCTACCCCATTTTTGGGGAAGGGGCCAAAAATGGGGTAAAAATTAAAGTTTCAAAAACGGGGTTGGACAAGTCATTTCTAGGGGTAATTTTTCCCGTAGAATCGATTCCCAAGGTCAAATTTGACGAAATCCCAGCAGAAGTTGGAAAAAAGTAGGTTTTTTGAGGAAAAATCGCATTTCTGTCGATATTTTGACAATTTTGACAACGAAAATGGATTCCTCGGAAAAAAATACATCGGATATGGGTCTCCCGAAAGTTCCAAAAAAATTTTTTCAAAAGTCGATTTTTTGGGCACACCTACCCCTTCCCCCAAAAATGGGGTAAAAATTAAAGTTTCAAAATCGGGGTTGGACAAGTCATTTCTAGGGGTAATTTTTCCCGTAGAATCGATTCCCAAGGTCAAATTAGACGAAATCCCAACGGAAGTTGGAAAAAAGTAGGTTTTTTGAGGAAAAATCGCATTTCTGTCAATATTTTGGACATTTTGACAACGAAAATGGATTCCTCGGAAAAAAATACATCGGATATGGGTCTCCCGAAAGTTCCAAAAAAATTTTTCCAAAAGTCGATTTTTTGGGCAACCTACCCCTTCCCTCAAAAATGGGGTAAAAATTAAAGTTTCAAAAACGAGGTTGGACAAGTCATTTCTAGGGGTAATTTTTCCCGTAGAATCGATTTCCAGGGTCAAATTTGACGAAATCCCAGCGGAAGTTGGAAAAAAGTAGGTTTTTTGAGGAAAAATCGCATTTCTGTCGATATTTTGACAATTTTGACAACGAAAATGGATTCCTCGGAAAAAAATACATCGGATATGGGTCTCCCGAAAGTTCCAAAAAAATTTTTCCAAAAGTCGATTTTTTGGGCATACTTACCCCTTCCCCCAAAAATGGGGTAAAAATTAAAGTTTCAAAAACGGGGTTGGACAAGTCATTTCTAGGGGTAATTTTTCCCGTAGAATCGATTCCCAAGGTCAAATTTGACGAAATCCCAGCGGAAGTTGGAAAACAGTAGGTTTTTTGAGGAAAAATGGCATTTCTGTTGATATTTTGGAAATTTTGACAACGAAAATGGATTCCTCGGAAAAAAATACATCGGATATGGGTCTCCCGAAAGTTCAAAAAAAATTTTTCCAAAAGTCGATTTTTTGGGCAACCTACCCCTTCCCTCAAAAATGGGGTAAAAATTAAAGTTTCAAAAACGAGGTTGGACGAGTCATTTTTAGGGGTAATTTTTCCCGTAGAATCGATTCCCAAGGTCAAATTTGACGAAATCACAGCGGAAGTTGGAAAAAAGTAGGTTTTTTGAGGAAAAATCGCATTTCTGTCAATATTTTGGACATTTTGACAACGAAAATGGATTCCTCGGGAAAAAATACATCGGATATGGGTCTCCCGAAAGTTCAAAAAAAATTTTTCCAAAAGTTGATTTTTTGGGCATACCCTCCCCCAAAAATGGGGTAAAAATCTAATTTTCAAAAATTAATAGTAGAATTCTTATTATTATTATTATTATTATAAGTAGTAGTAGTAGTAGTAGTAGTAGAGTGGTAGTGGTAGTAATAAATCTCGAAAAATTGAATCACATCAGATAGGAACCGAAGATTTTGTGGGTCAGGTCGTGACTGATTTGCCTGCTGACTTCTTCTTCTTCTTGGGAAAAATATTATCGGAGTTCAACGAAAGAGACAACGGATACACATGACACACATAACGCGCGCTATGACGAAACACCTCGAAATCGTGACAGCGACGGGGCAAAGAAAGCTGACAAACCCTAACCGACGGGGAAAATTTACCGACGCCGCACAAATTTACTGCCGTCACCTACTTTACGAACAATGCTAATCAAATTCCCCTACGTGCTCTCCCGATGCGTTGCGAAAGGACTTGCAGTTGCATCGTGACAGAAAAAAAGAAAAAAAAATGCCGACGCGGTCGAAAATTGGGTAAGAAACGAATTTTTCCAAGTCAAATATTTCGATTTCGTTCGGGAATTTCCTTGGGACCACCCGAAATTGGGACCATTTTGGGAAACGGGCCCAAAATTTGCCCCTCCTCCAAGAAAAAAAAATGGGAACAAAAGAAAAATTCCTTGGGACCCTGGAATTCCCCAGAAACGACGAAATTTGCCGCCGAGAAGCTCATTGTCAGCCAAAGTATGGGAAAAGTATCGCGAGAGTCCGCTTGGCACCCGGCGGAGCAGCGTTACCTTGGTGCGAAGTCCCGAGAAGAACGTGCGTCGAGGTGTTGAGTACGACGACATATCGATTTTATTGACCACCATGGTCACACGTAGCGCATCTGCGGGGGAGTCACCACTTCACTGCACCTGGACTCGCTTTTAACTTCGCACTTGCACTTGCACTCAACCGGTGCGACCGATTTTCGTCATTTCCTTCCGTTTTGTTTTTTTCTGTTTTTTTTTGTTTTCGGTTTCTCGCGCTTGCACTCGGCTTTTGTTTATCCGCGACCGAGCGGACGAGCGGAACACGCTCGGGACGGCAAAGACGAAAACGTGACTGAGCCTCCGCTGCCGAACGAGTGTCTTCTTATACCGACATCCCTACCAGCTTTGGCACACCAGGCGAGCGAGGTGCGAGCCGCGAGCAGCTGCTGGCACGAGCGGAGCTCTTCGCAGTGTCACGGAGACCTTCACCGAGGGAACTCGCCACCGGTCGCCTCCTCGGGAGGATAAATGCTGGGCCCTTCCGATTTTAAGTCCCTAGAATTCCCCAGAAATGCCCAAGAAGTGCCCCAAAAATAAATTCTGGGCCCTTCCGATTCCAAGTCCCTAGAATTCCCCAAAAATGCTGGGACCTTCCGATTCCAAGTCCCTAGAATTCCCCAGAATTGCTGGGCCCTTCC
This sequence comes from Gasteruption jaculator, assembly GCA_949825005.1. Taxonomy (NCBI): domain Eukaryota; kingdom Metazoa; phylum Arthropoda; class Insecta; order Hymenoptera; family Gasteruptiidae; genus Gasteruption; species Gasteruption jaculator. Next base: position 17,317,671 of record OX463766.1, on the reverse strand, counting down.
GATTCCAAGTCCCTAGAATTCCTTAGAAATACTGGGCCCTCCCGACTCCAAGTCCCTAGAATTCCCCAGAAATGCCCTAAAAGTGCCCCAAAAATACTGGGCCCTTCCGATTCCAAGTCCCTAGAATTCCCCAGAAATGCCCAAAATGCTGGACCCTTCCGATTCCTAGTCCCTAGAATTCCCCAGAAATGCCCTAAAAGTGCCCCAAAAATGCTGGGCCCTTCCGATTCCAAATCCCTAGAATTCCCCAGAAATTATCGGCCCTTCCGATTCCAAGTCCCTAGAATTCCCCGGAAATGCCCAAAAGGTGCCCCAAAAATGCTGGGCCCTTCCGATTCCAAGTCCCTAGAATTCCCCAGAAATGCCCAAAATGCTGGACCCTTCCGATTCCTAGTCCCTAGAATTCCCCAGAAATGCCCTAGAATTCCCCAGAAATTATCGGCCCTTCCGATTCCAAATCCCTAGAATTCCCCAGAAATTATCGGCCCTTCCGATTCCAAGTCCCTAGAATTCCCCGGAAATGCCCAAAAGGTGCCCCAAAAATGCTGGGCCCTTCCGATTCCAAGTCCCTAGAATTCCCCAAAAAGTGCCCCAAAAATGCTGGGCCCTTCCGATTCCAAGTCCCTAGAATTCCCCAGAAATGCCCAAAAAATGCCCCAAAAACGCTGGGACTCGGGGTTCTGGGGCATTATAATGAAGCAGAACCGAATTCGACCAATTTCGCGGCAGTTAGAAAATACCAAAATTGCATAACGCGACTCATCAGGCTCCAGCATCGCCTTAATTACATTTTAATCGCATCTAGTTACATTATGGACAAACATCCTCTCGCATCCTGTCGGTTGCGTCACAGGCGTATTATAATTATATTAGGTTGTCCCATATGCCATTAGTCGCCTTAGGGTCCAGCACCGTCACCTCCTTTCGCTGGAGAATCCAGAAAAATCTGAATTCCACGACTGGGGAATTCCAAATCTCCTTGCTTTTTCTTTTTTTCTTTCCGGACCCATCCGATCGAAGCTGGATCGATTTTCCGCTCGACTACGACCCGAATCCGGTCGATTAAAAATAAAAACAATCGAATATTGAATGAAACCCAAGTGACGTCACTCGAAATTTCCGAAACGATCGCTCGAATATGGCTCGATCGGGCAAGAAATCCGGGCCCACGGCGCTCCAGGTGGAGCTGCAGTCCGACGAGGACTGGGACGAGCTCCTGCTGGAGAAGGCCCAGGGCCTTCTCGTGGTGGACGTGTACTCCCCCTGGAGCGGGCCTTGCGCGGCCATGGCGAGCACCTTGAGGAAGATCAAGATGGAGCTCGGCGGGGACTCGCTCGCCTACGCCCTGGCCAACAACGAAGCCATCGACTGCCTCCGGCGGTTCCAGGGTCGGAGCGAGCCCACGTGGATGTTCATCCAGAACGGGAGGATGGTGAACATGGTCTTCGGAGCGCACTGTCCCGGGCTTCGGAGCGTCCTGGTGGAGGAGATCCGAAGAGTGCAGCTGCGGGAGGAGCCCAAGTGGAGCGTGGAGGTCACCCAGAGGGGCCCCGAGGAGGAGGCCCGCTGGCAGCGCGCCGAGGCTATCAGGTACCCCCCCGGGATCCACCGGCTTTGCCATTGGTGGGCCACGAAGGGCCATTCATTGCTCATTCATACTCTGGCCGATAGTTGGCCCGCGTTATCGCATCCGGGCTCACCTCACGCGGGCGTTTTCCTCGTTTTCCGGTACCAGGAGGGCCAAGGAGGCCGCGAGGCAGGCGCGAGAGGAGGCCGAGGCCCGGGCCAAGTACGAGGCGTTCCTGGGCCAGATGATGCTGGAGCTGTGCGAGGAAACGGCGCTGGTGCTCTACCCCTGGGTCTTCCAGGACGAGGACGGGCTGCCCAAGGAAAAGATGACGTGCCCCGCGTACGCGGAGCTCACGCAGGAGCTCCTCAGGCAGTACTTCGACGTCCTGGAGGAGACGAGGCTGCAGTTGACGGAGGACCGGGTCGAGGAGATGCTCGTCGAGAGCGGGTCCGAGGCCCCCGATGACGTCATCGAGGGTAAGATCCCACTCCGGGAGATTCTTCCTCGTCCAAATCCGCCTTGGATCCGCTTTCAGGCTTGACTAGGGGCAAGTGCATGGCCCTGAGGCTCCGAGGGAGGCCCCCGCACGCGGATTGGCCCGTCAAGTACCCCCACGAGTGTCCCCCCGACCACCCCGAGGATCGGTGCCCCGCGAGGGCCATCGGGGACGTGGAGGAGTTCCTGCGGATGCTGGTCTTCGGCACGGACCTGCCCCCGCTCCTGAATCCCGCGGGCCAGGAGGTGAAGAGGACCCACCACGAGGAGAGTTACTACGACCGGCACCGGTTCGTGCCGGAAGTGACCGGAACGGAGCCGGAGGGTGACCTCGAGGAGGAGGAAGAGGAGAAGCCGGACCCGGGGGAGGGCGAGGCTTCGACGAAGGTGTTTCCCGCGATTTGGGTGCCGCCCCAGGTAAGACGACGAGGATATTCCGGAGTTGTCCGGGACCGGAATTGGTGGTTTTGTTTCCCTTTTTTTTTCCAGGCGAGGAGCAAAGTTCACGCCATGAGGGCGCTGTTCCCCGGTTACATGGAGAAGGCGCATCCCTACGAGGAGCCGGTGCCGCCCTCGCCCTTGTGCGCGTTCAAGTTCGAGGCCGGACGGGTCCAGGCGGTGCTGGAGGCGTACCACAACTTCCCCGACGCGATAGAGCATTTCGGGGCGTTTCAGTTCGACGGGCCCTCGTTCGGGAGGCGCCTGGCGTCGTCTCCGGAGGATTTCCTGGAGAAGGTGAGCACCGGGAGTTGGGGAGGAGTTCGCTAGGATGTTTCTAGAGTTTTTCTAGGGGTTTACCTTTGCTAGGGTTTTTCTGGAATTTTTTGGGGATTTTTCTGGGGGTTTTCTAGGATTTTGCCGGTTTTTACTTTTGCTAAGGCTTTTCTGGAGGGTTTGCTAGGGATTTTTTGGGGATTTTCTAAGGATTTTCTGGGGGGGTTCTAGGGATTTTCTAGGGTTTTTCTAGGGGGTTTTCTGGGGATTTTCTAGGGATTTTCTGGGGGTTTCTAGGGGTTTTCTAGGGTTTTTCTACGGTTTTTCTGGGGATTTTCTAGGGTTTTTTCTGAGGATTTTCTAGGGTTTTTTTCTGAGGATTTTCTAGGGTTGGCTTTTTCTAGGATATTGCCGGTGTTTTGCTAGGGTTTTTCTAGGATTTTGCTAGGGATTTTCTGGTGATTTTCTAGGGGTTTTCTAGGGTTTTTAAGGATTTTGCTTTTTCTAGAATTTTGCCGGTGTTTTGCTAGGGTTTTTCTAGGATTTTGCCGGTGTTTTGATAGGGATTTTTTTTTTTGCTAAAGAAATTTTTCCGCCAATTTCCAATTTTCTTTCGCTCAAGGTGAAGCACAAGACGGGTCAGGAGATGCTCCTGGTGGTGATCCGCAGGATCAGCGAGGCTGCGTTCCTGGCTTTTGCTGGAATCGAGCCGTATTTCGTGACCGAGGACGAAGAGGAGGCGGAGGAAATTATTCGACGGTATTTCCCCGATGGCGTTATAGAGGGAGATTCGCTGGAGGGCGAAGCTGGAGAAGACATAATTTCCAGCAAGGAAGAAGAGGAGGAAGAGGAGTATTTTGATGGTCCAGAAAATGAGGAAGAGGAGGAGGACGACTTCGAGGATTGAGATCTAGCGTCCTGGAGAGCCCGTGGAATTACTGGAATTGCTTGAATTCGAATTCCAGATTCTCCAGATTCTCTCGATTTCTTTTGGCCTCGAAAAATCAATTCCCAGATTTTCTCCGATTTTCCTTTGACCTTGAAAATTTATATTTCCACGCTAGAGATTTTCCATTTTTTTAATACTGGAAGCCTGGAATTTCTGGGACCCCGTTTTAATCGTCAAAACTGAAATTCCAGTGCTGGAAATTCAAACTTCCCCATTTTTCTCTTCTTTTTGCATTTCTTCCGCGCTGGAAGCCTGGAATTTCCGGAATTTCGCTTCCAGGCTTCTCCAAATTCCCGTTCCGGCTCCGAAAAAAAAACCTGGAACCTTCGAAACTGGAGAGATCCCATTTTCCCGGAGTCCGGTCCACGCACCTGGAATTCCAGTGCTGGAAATTCAAACTTCCCCATTTTTCTCCTCTTTTTGCATTTCTTTCGCGCTGGAAGCCTGGAACTTCTGGAATTTCGCTTCCAGGCTTCTCCAAACTCTCGTTCCGGCTCCGAAAAAAGAACCTGGAACCTCCGAAACTGGAGAGATCCCATTTTCCCGGAGTCCGGTCCACGCAACTGGAATTCCAGTGCTGGAAATTCAAGCTCCTCCGTCTCCAATTGCTGGAAACGCACCAGAACCGCGTCTAATTGCGAGACTAGACATGAAATTAAGGACGTGTCGTCCGTAAGATCACGGAGTCAACGCTTTATCGGTGCTCCCGATCTCCGTGCGTCGCTGCAACTGCAATTGCAACTGCAATCTACAAGTGCATCGGGCAAATCCATCCGGGCCCGCGCTGGACGCGGAAAAACCGATCGATCGGACGATCGGCGCGTGGAGGAGCGTCATTGGGCCACGGGGGGACTCGAATTTCCCCGTTTGCGAAACCCTCGCGTGCTTGCGCGTGCAGGCAGTGCACCTGCACGCGTGCACTCGATGAGGCAACGCGCATTCCAACCTGCAATTGCCAATCGTCGCTGAATCGGCGAAAATCGATACCGCGCGATTGCGTCTTTCGGGCCCGCGAGGGCGAAAAGCCTGGATCTGGAGGCGATCGCTGGAAAAATTCCAGCGACTCCGCTCTGGAATTAAACAATTCCGAGAACGTGGCGCGACGGTGGAATTAAAAGACGCCCCAATTTTTCTAATGGGGGTCAAACGAATCCAATGCAAATTTTCGCATGGCGAGAGAAATTCCAGCCGGTCGTCGTTGGGTTGCGCAACAATCGCGAAGATCCTACTCTTTGTCGAACCGACAAGACCCGCGATGCTGCGGTAGGTGCTCGTTAATCCCCGTGACACCGCGAATGGGCGACACTTTGGCCCCCGGTCGCGCCTTCGATGCGAGTACACTTTTTTTTTTCATCTATTTTATTTTAGCTTTTTGTTTTCCGTCGCGTATGTATGGGTTTCTCCAGTTCCAGTTCCAGTCGAGGTTCCAGTTCCATTTGAGAGGAATTAAAATTGCGAATTTTTTAGAAAATACCGTGGATCCACTTTTTTCTTCTTTGGAAGAAAATTTTTCTATTTTATTTATTTATTTTTTTTCAGGAGTCGTTCCAGTTCCAGTTCCAGTTTCATTTCAGGAAAATTAAAATTGCGAATTTTTCAGAAAATACCGTGGATCCTTTTTTTTCTTTGGAAGAAAATTTTTCTATATTTTTTTTTTTTTTTTTTTTTCCATGAGTCGTTCCAGTTCCAGTTCCAGTTTCATTTCAGGGAAATTAAAATTGCGAATTTTTCAGAAAATACCGTGGATTCACTTTTTTCTCTTTGGAAGAAAATTGTTGTATTTTATTTATCTATTTTTTTTTTCATGAGTCGTTCCAATTCCAGTTCCAGTTCCAGTTTCATTTCAGAGGAATTAAAATTGCAAATTTTTCAGAAAATACCGTGGATCCTATTTTTTTTCTTTCTTTGGAAGAAAATTTTTCTATTTTATTTTATTTTTTTCATGAGTCGTTCCAGTTCCAGTTCCAGTCCCATTTGAGAGGAATTAAAATTGCGAATTTTTCAGAAAATACCGTGGATCCTGTGTTTCTTCTTTGGAAGAAAATTTGTCGCATTTAATTTCTATTTTATTTTATTATTTTTCATGAGTCGTTCCAACTCCAGTTCCACTTCCAGTTTTACTTTCAATTCAATTCAATTCAATTCGCGAATTTTCAAAAAAAAACTTTACTTTGAAAGAGCACTTTTCTATTTTAATTTCTATTTTCCAATTTGTCTATTCCATTTCTCGGAATTTTTCAAAAACGACAAATATATTGTCCTCTTTATTTATTTATACGCTTTATTATTATTATTATTATTATTATTATTATTATTATTATTATTAAACCCTGACCCAGGGTGACTCCACTTTGGGCTTCCTCCACCACTATGAGGAACTGGGAATCATCCGGACGCAAAGTGTATGCGAGTGTGAGTGCGAGTGTGAGTATGCAAGTGTGTGAAATAAGAACGAATGCATGCATATTAGCGGGCAAAGCGGAATGAAAGATGTAATAACAGCGTAAGAAGAGGTTGTCGGTATCAGTGTCGGTTTCCTTTGATGTCACGTTTTTTCCTCACCGCGTGCTCTTTGAGCTCTCTCCTTGTCAGTATGATTATAAACTGACTCGTTGCGTAATCTCTCGCCTCTAGTTGCATACATGCACACATTATGCACACACTCACATACATACCTGTGGGTGCATGTGTGTTTGCGCGCGCGCGCGCTCGCGCGCTTATTTGGCTCTGCTTATGTGTGTGTGCGCGCGCGCACGCGCTAGTGTATGTGTTTGTCTGTATGCGTTTCTTACAATTTTTATGATATTATGTCTCGAACTCGATAAACAAGTGAAGGGTGAAAAGATATTTACGAAATTCTAAAATTATCCGTTGTTTCCGCGGTAAATCCCAGTTCCCGGAAAGATAACGTAACATTTTCCCCGGCCCCGAGGTATTTTCTTTTATGCAATTTTCCAGTTTTGCGATTTTTCATTTTTGCGATTTTTCATTTTTGCGATTTTTCATTTTTGCGATTTTCAATTTTTGCGATTTTCCATTTTTGCGATTTTCCATTTTTGCGATTTTCCATTTTTGCAATTTTCCATTTTTGCGATTTTCCATTTTTGCGATTTTGGATTTTTGCAATTTTCCATTTTTGCAATTGAAAGCTGACCCTTGAATTTTCAAAGTACAGTACGATCGCTCTACAAGATACCAAAGGGACCGAAGGGGAATATGATTCTGAAAACAAAAGAAAACTACCGTTCCCCCACTCAGCGGCCTGTTACGCCGGAGAGAAATAGATCTCACTATTGTTTGTCATTTATTTCCGTGGTACATACATTGTATGGAGCGAGCGACTCCACATTCAAAGGCGAAGAGGCATTAGGAGTGGGGGTAGTGGATAGCGAAGGGGAACCCGAGGTATCTTGTAAACCGAGCTCGAAGGTATCTTGTAGAGCGATCGTACTGTATCAAGGATTTTCGATGGAAAATGGAAAATTCGTGAATTTGGAAATTTTCGAAATTTCGAAAGAAAAATCGAAATTCCAAATTTTTCAATCAAAACTCTCGAATGCGAACATTTTTATTTTCGGCCGAGCGATTGCTCAATTTAGCAACAATAATAATTCTCAATGATCAATTAGATTAATAATAATATCAATAATCATAACAATTAATTATGAAGACATTAGTAATTAATAATTACGAAAAAATTAGTAATTAATAATTACGTAAAAATTAGTAATTAATTACTAAACAAAAATTCTTGCGCACGTCAGCTACCCGAGCTGAGCTGAAAAAAAAAACAAAAAAGAAAAATAAAATATTCAAGAGAAAGGTAAGTCCAGGAGACCCTGCCCGCTCGCTTTACTTCAAATGTGATCAATGCTGGCTGCTAGATATTGTAAATATACATGCGTTGAATGAAATTAAAGTGGGTCGCGCTTGAATGAAACACCATCTCTCTAACATAGCGAGTAAGTAAGTAAGTAAGTAAGTAAATACATTTAAACGCGTTGCTTTCGCTCATTTATGTATGTGTGCGTGAGTGTGCGCACGCACGCGCGCGCGCGCGCATGTGAATGTATGGCGGCCCTCGTCGTCTTGTAACTTGTGTTACATTGCTTCGTTTTACTTCACTCCAACCCGTAGGCGGGTATACACACACTCACACACATATATATATAGACACATATATGTGTGTGCGTATATATGCAAGTATATCAATCATATTTAACATTTAACACGAACGGCTGTCCCATTTTACTGGATACGTATTTTTATTAAATTACTTACACACACACATATACACACAGAGCCAAACGAACACAAATACACGCGCAAAGAAAGAAAAGAGTGAGAGCGAAAGGGGGAGGGGGAGGAGGCGGAGGAGAAAAAAGGAAAGAGGAGTTCCGCAATTTAAATTAGCCGCCATCTATGGGGAAATTCTTGCAAAGCTTGACTTCCAAAAATGTTCGAAACATGATCGAAATTCCCCAGGATTTCCCTATAATTCCAATTTTTAGTAGAAAAACACCCACAAAGTAATTAATGTCTAGAAAAAGAGATGAAATTGGTTATTTTTGTCCTTTCGTTCAAATTTTTGTTTGCTTCCTCGAATTTCAATTAAAACCTGAACTTGTATAAATTAATAAACCCTGGGTTATAAAGTAGCATATATCCTATAATAATAATTACCCACACACACACACGCGCGCGCGCACATATTATATACACGGTATTCTAAAAGTAACTACACCACCCTACTAATTCTATTATTCAAAACAAAAAAAATGTCCTTGAACCTTCAATGCCAAGGAATTGTTACGGTAGTGCGTTACTTCAGGGACACCCTGTATATTATGATGGCTCATAAAAACCGCTCGTTATTGCGTCCATTTTTTAAAAATGCCTAAAAACCGCCATCAGTCTTTTTACATCCTACCAAATACATATACATATATCTACTGTATGTGTAATATATGCACATAAATAAAAAGGTATCGGTACCTATATATATACTATATATATATATACAAGTTATTCCTGTTTGGTTTCATTGCACTGATAAGAAACGGAAAGTAGAAAAAAACGGGACCCGCGATTGCATTTATACAACCACCGTCTCGCTAATAATAATAATAATAAAAATAATAAAAATAATAATAATAAAAATAATAACAATAATAATAATAATAATAATAAAAACAATGACAAAGAGAGAAGGTGAAAATGAAAATAAAAATCGAATAAGAAACGAATGCGAAAAAACATTTACCAATCGTTCCGATCCATAATCGTTGTTAATTTTAGATCCTGTCGCAACATTCCGTCGAATTTTGATGTTCCGTGATGGCGGCAGCGTCGTGCTCATTTTAACACTCATAGAAACGCGTCTTATTATTTCACACACCGACGCGCGTACTAACGCGAGCTTGTAGCAGCCGTGTGTACCCACACACGCACACACGCGCGCACTCACATTTAACACGTACACGTACTTTTTCGAAAGACTCTATATGTCCGTCATTAAATAAAGCGTTTCGTAATTAACTCCACGTCGTTAATTAATTTATTGGTAACCTAATAAACAAACGCTGTAACTAATTCTTTTTTTTTTCTAATCAAATCAATAAATTCATGGATTGGATCGATTTCTATTTCCCTCAAATTGGATTATTTTTCCCACGAACGAAACCGAATAATCATAACCATAATCATAATAACAATAACAATTATAGTACTAATACTAATAATATTAACAATAATAATAATGATATTAATTATAACAATGTTAATAATAACGATAATAGGTGTCAATAATAACTACACATAAATATATATATGTATATTTCCTTATATCAACAATAAGAGGGAGAAGGACACCGATATTAACACAAACCCATCATTCATTTTACATTCACACACACATATGTGTGTATATACATATGTATATACGTATATATGGGTATGTGGATTCAAGGACGAATTGTTTCAGGGAAACCGGAAGTCCTCCTCAACCCCTTTGACCGAATCCGAAGCTAAACCTTTTGATAATAAAATCCATGTCACTAACATATACATATACCTACACCTACACCTACACTTGCACCTAACTCGCACTTACACGTCCACTGACACAAGTAGCCGCGTAACAGGTCCTCGAGGTCAAAGGGTCACGAAAGCGCGATACAGGGTTGGGACGATAACGATAATAATAATAATAATAACGATTCCGCGACGACAGATATTTTTGATTTCCTGTTTCCTCCGGATTTTCCGGGTTCCGGGCACCGTCTAAATCCTACATTCCTGCCCCGAGTGACACACAAGGTATATACATGTAGGATAAATACCGGGCAGAGCGACGCCAGTGCCGCCCGGCGCTTTCCGCAGGAACGAACTTTCAAACGGGACTTTCAAACTCAGGAAAATCCAAAACCAATTCGGGAAATGCTTTTTTCAGACTTTCTAGGGACTTTTCTAGGGACTTTTTTTATCGAAATCGATTCAAGAAGAGGTATCTTCGAAGGATATCGAAGGTCGAGGGGATTTCGAAGGTCAAATGGATCCATTTTCGAGAAAAATGTGAAGGATTTCGAGTATAACGAAAAATCCCACGCGCACGCGCGTCAGAACGCGCCAAGTTTCTGCGGGAATCGAGACGAAATTCAAATTTTCGAGAGTTTCCTATTTTTCTTTTGGATAAATTATTTTTCAAATGTTTCATTTCTAGCTCATTTGTTATTTGTTTGCTCTAAGTGTGTTTATTTTTAAGCGAGTTTATCTAAAAAAAAAAGATCGCCCTTGAGTGAAGAGAACATTTTTTTCCCGAAACGAGACGCCATCGAAAATTGGAGGTTCCAATTCTACGAAAACAAACTTGACCTCGGAACGACCTTGAGAACGTCCTTGCATGAAAAGCGACTGAAAACAATTTTTTTTAAAATAGTTACGTTCTTTCAAAAATATTCGAAATATTTTTAATGAAAAAATGTTACTGTGAAGCAACTTTTGTAACAATAATGTTTTCACCGGAAACGCTTGGTCCCTTTGAAACGATTCCATTGAAATTTCATGTTCTTTTTTTTCTCCTCACGTAAATTTGTGCCGAGACGTCTGTTGCATTCGTTCATTGCATATTCATGAATTCGGTCTCTAAGCCTTTGCATATATTGGTTACGTAAGACCCCTCGGTGCATCGCATTCTTTCCTGACGAGTCTCTTTTCAATTATTATTAATTCACTCGAGCCAATATCTCAAATAAACGGATGCTAATTTCAAACCGATTTGATATTTATTGAATTTTTCCTGTGCAATAATTATTTGTATATTTTTATAAAATTGAATATCCAATTTTCTGGAAAATCTTGAAAAATTATAAAAATTCCTTCGCTCCTTCGAGACTCAAACTTTTCTCTGCAATTATATTTTTATAAAAAGCAAAATTTCCATCCCCGGAAATTATTTAATTAAAAAGAAAATTCTAATCGTCCAGAAGAATTCGAACAATCCATTAAAACCCTTGACAAACCCAATCCGAGCTGGAAAAATTTTTTTAAAAATACATAAAACCCAGTCGCAGATCGGTCGACACTTCGCTATTAGTTTTATATTAATTCCAAAGCTCGTAGTACACTTGTTCTATTCTCGTTTCGACTCGAAGGCCACGGTGTACTCGTTCCATCCTCAATTATATGGGATTGCAAAAGAACATGGGGATATTTATTATATTCATATCTCCAAGGAAAGAAGGAAGATTATCTATTTAAGCTCGATTAACTTAATGGTAATACAGATATAAACAATATATTAATGGCAAAAGGTGGTTTTTTTCTTTCCTCTGCATCTACGCCGAGTGTCATCTCGCTCTTCCAAGAGGCAGATTTTAATAGGCGATTGCCGTATTATGCAATCTAATTGGTTTTCCATGTTTATTAATCATTAATCACTCATTCGCCGTCTGAGGCTTGTGTGTTTCGCATCGCGCCTCTTCGAAATTGTTATATACAAATTGAATGAGAAAATTCTTTCGAGAAGTTCTGAAGAATTCCTCCGAAGAAATCCAAAATCAATTTTTTATGGGAACCATCGGTGCTCGAATAATTCTGACAATGTATTTTTCACATCGACACTCGAGTTACCAAGATTTTCTCTGAATATTTTCAATCGGAAAGGAACTCGACTACAATTTTATTTCTTACCTTTTTTTTATTATGCGGACAACAATGAGAATTTCCCATAATTTCCAGCAGGTTCGCTCCCTCTCCTCGACACGATTCCAATTCGCTGCTCTCGAGTTCAATTTTTCCCCACGTGCCACCGAGTCTCAGGAGAATCCGTAACCGAGTCTGGAGATCGATGAGCTTGGTCGTGGCGAAGGAAAATTATGAAATGCTCAGGCACTCGCTGCGAACAAAAACAAAAGCAATAATCGATCCCGTGATATTTTATTAATTTGGTATATGAATTTTCACCATGTTCGAACACTCACGATTCCTTCTTTCGCAGAAAAAACCAGGACTTGGGAGATCGCTGGTGTCGCAGTCGTTCCTCCGGTGGAGGCGTTCTCGAACCGATGCTGTTGGTCTTCGTCGAGAGATCCCGGCGAAGGAAATCGAAGAGGCAGAAACCTTTGAGATGCGCTTGGCACCTACGAACCCAAGAGTTGACAGTAATTCTCCTGGATAATTGGTATTACGGTTCGACTCTTCGCGGAACGAGGGATCATCGTCCTCTCCTTCGTCGTCCGCTGCTTCGTGGCCTGTAATTTCGATAAAATCAGCGGATTACAAATGATGAGCGAAAGCCACACAAACTCGACAGCGAAGACCAACAACAATAACAAAAATACCAAGGTGAAGTTTAATAATACCACACGTGTATTCCAACATCATCGCACGGTACCACTGATGCTCCAAGCTGATGCGTTTTGTCACCGTTTTATTTTCTAGCCGTTACGTCACTCTCAAATTCTGCTAAACTATCGTATTATCACGGTTTTCTTTCCTAGACTCCGACTCTTTCTTCGAGCCCCGATACCTCTGCGAAAGAAAAACAACTTCGAGTTCGAGTCGAAGTTCCTAAATTTTGGTATTCTTGTGTTTCTCGAGTTACCATTTTTCAGAATTTACTCGATTAAATCTGTAATCGAGCGAATTCTAATCGACAGCGACAGGGAGAATTCCATGGAATCATCATCGAACACAAAAAGCTCATATATTTTAATTACTCGACTCGAACAATTTTCAATTCGTGTTTGCTCGCTCCGATTTCTGAAATTTGCATAAAATCTGTCGACAGGGATACTCGGTCTGCGAGTGAGAACAGGATAATAGCGTTTTCCATTCCGTTATATAATAAACATTCGGAACAAGCGAAATCTCTAACAAGAGATTATTATTTGCCGACCCACATTCAATTTAAGATGGTACCCTCTTTTTATCATTAATCAGCATTGCAAACAGTTTCATCAATTTCAATATTTCTCATGAGTTCCATGATTATCGCTTGAAACGAGCTCCTGTTGAATTCACATAAATGGAATTGGTCTTTTACTAACTTTTAACAATCTGAATTACGACATCCGACAAGCCTGTTTTATTTTTAGTACCAATACGGTGCATCTGTGTGTTACAATTTCTCTGTACACATGGTTTCTGTGGAGATATATTAGATATTCGCTGAAATATGGACATATCATACAATTTCCAACTTCCTCCTTCGCTTTTTGTCATTGTTCGAGTCTTTGTCGAGTAATTTATTGGTATCGAAGAATTTCTGGCATGTCAAAACTGGGTCATAGAAGTTCATCGAGTTCCTGGGAAGTGTTATAATTATATTTATCGGAGCTGTTGTTAACAAGGATATCGGTGGGATTGGAAAATGAAAGAAAATGGGATTATTGAGGGAGGGGTAGGTATGCCCAAAAAAATCGACTTTTGGAAAAATTTTTTTGGAACTTCCGGGAGACCCATATCCGATGTATTTTTTCCCGAGGAATCCATTTTCATTGTCAACATTTCCAAAATATCAACGGAAATGCGATTTTTCCTCAAAAAACCTACTTTTTTCCAACTTCCGCTAGGATTTCGTCAAATTTGACCTTGGGAATCGATTCTACGGGAAAAATTACCCCTAGAAATGACTTGTCCAACCCCGATTTTGAAACTTTAATTTTTACCCCATTTTTGGGGGAAGGGGTAGGTGTGCCCAAAAAATCGACTTTTGGAAATATTTTTTTGGAACTTTCGGGAGACCCATATCCGATGTATTTTTTTCCGAGGAATCCATTTTCGTTGTCAAAATGTCCAAAATATTGACAGAAATGCGATTTTTCCTCAAAAAACCTACTTTTTTCCAACTTCCGTTGGGATTTCGTCTAATTTGACCTTGGGAATCGATTCTACGGGAAAAATTACCCCTAAAAATGACTCGTCCAACCCCGTTTTTGAAACTTTAATTTTTACCCCATTTTTGGGGGAAGGGGTAGGCGTGCCCAAAAAATCGACTTTTGGAAAAATTTTTTTGGAACTTTCGGGAGACCCATATCCGATGTATTTTTTCCCGAGGAATCCATTTTCGTTGTCAAAATTTCCAAAATATCAACAGAAATGCCATTTTTCCTCAAAAAACCTACTTTTTTCCAACTTCCGCTGGGATTTCGTCAAATTTGACCTTGGGAATCGATTCTACGGGAAAAATTACCCCTAAAAATGACTTGTCCAACCCCGTTTTTGAAACTTTAATTTTTACTCATTTTATTTTATTATTATTATTATTATTATTATAAATTAAAATTATTCATCCTTATAATTATCCATGAAAACCAATTTTTTCAAATTCAAAATCCCTTTCGGAACGGGTAAAAGGGTTCGGAAATCCGCCGCGCGCGGCGCTGTTCGACGGTTCCTACATCCTCGCGGCCATTTTCTCGGGCACGTATGTAACCACGGGCGGTCGAGAGAGCCAAGATGTCGAGAGGAGAATGATTTGTCGGCGAGCAGCGTTTCCTCGTGTTGTTTTACAAGCGGTTCCCGTGGCACTTCTTCGAGACACGCACTAGCGGTGCTCATCCAGCGAATTACGGCTCGTCTCGTCTCGTCTCGTCTTATCCTCGTGCCCTCGTGGTCGGATTCATTTCGAGCTCCACTCACTCAACCGAGCGGTCGAGCCAACCATCCGTCAATCAATCAATCAATCAACCAATCAATCAGTCGGCGAACACTGCACACTGCACTCACCGCTCCGGAGACAAAGACAGACACAAAGAGAGAAAGAGAGAGAAATAGAGAGACCTCGCGGCTTCGAGGAGCGTATATTATTATTAGCCACAGGCACTCGCGTACACTCGCACCTCATCGAGGATGGCCCTCAACCCGTCGTACGAGGCTATCGGCAAGGGCTTCGTGGAGCAGTACTACCTGCTGTTCGACGACCCGGCCCAGAGACCGAGCCTCATAAATATGTACAATGTTTGTATGATCCCTCATTTTATCGAAATTCAATTTTTCAACAAAATTTAACCGAATCCGTACCCGAGTTCCAGTTCCGACCCTGTTCCGACCCCAAAATTCTGGTTCCAACCCTGTTCCGACCTCGAGTTCCGATTTCGACACTGGTCCATCCCAGAATTCCAGTTCCGACTCTGTTCCGACCCTAAATTCTGGTCCCAATCCTGTTTCAACCTTGATTTGCAATTTCGACCCTGTTCCGACCCCAAATTATGGTCCCAATCTTGTTCCGACCTCGAGTTCCGATTTCGACACTGGTCCATCTCAGAATTCTGGTTCCAGTCTTGTTCCGACCTCGAGATCGGATTACGACCCTAGTCTGACTTAGAATTCCGACTTAGTTCCGACCCCAAATTCTGGTCCCAACCCTGTTCCGACCTTGAGTTTTAATTTAGACCCTGGTCCGAATTTGTTTTTGCAAATCCATTGAAATCCAGTTCCGGTACTGTCACAAATACCGATACCGATACCGTTACACCGAAACTAGATTCGAGAAGAAAAGTGAGACCTTGACCTTGGGGACCAAACGTCGTACCCTTCGAACCCTCTCGAAGTTGAAACCTTGTTTTCCTCTTCCCAGGAGAAAGAATTTAGTTTGAGGTTAGGAATTGGGTACGGTTTCCGATAGTACCGGGTCCAGTTTGTACCAAAAGACGATTTTCTTTTTCCGTCTTGTTCTTTTCTTTCCTTTCGTTTTTGAGAGTGGCGAATAATTGGTAACATTCTTTTTCTTTTCTCGTTCTTCCAGGCCGAGTCTTCTTTCATGACCTTCCAAGGTCAGCAGCTCCAAGGCTCCATCAAAATCATGGAGAAACTAACTGTAAGTATCTTCGGAGAATTTCAAGTCGATTCCAAGCTAATTTTTTTTTTCTCTTCGTTCAATTTATTTCTTTCGCCCTAAAAGAAATTGCACGAATATTAATGATTATAATAATAATAATTATAGTAACAATAATTTGTACTTAGTTATTGCATATTTGCAATTACATACAAAAAAATATATATATATTTTTTATGTATTTAATTAATTTATTGATTGATTGATTGCAGAGCTTAAGTTTTCAAAAAATCAATCGGATTATTACTGCCATTGATTCCCAGCCGATGTTCGACGGGGGAGTTCTCATTAACGTTTTAGGAAGATTAAAGGTATTTTGATTATCAATATTTTCACACTATACCCAATCCAAATCTTATCTTATCCGATTTCGATATTTTATAATATTCCATTGCGGAAAAAGAAAATTAATAAGAGACCAGTCGAGGATCGCAAAATTTTCAGTTCCACCACTTTCGAAATTACACGGGATCAAAATTGACCTTCGAACGACTCGAAATTGAATTTCCAAATTTGAAATTCCCACGAATCGCATCGAAGCGAACTTTGTTTCTTTCGCGACGAAGGAAATCGTTCATTCGTTCTAATTGGTTCAGTAATTTACAAACATCGAGATACACGCACGATCGGTGTCGATCGAGGAAATATTGAAAAAGTAGAAAAGCAATTATCGATTGAATATTTCTTTGGCAGTTGAAAATGAAAAAAATATTCTAGACAGTAAATCTAGCGATGATTTGTTAGACTGACGAGGATCAGCCTCACGCGTACATCCAGACGTTTGTCCTGAAGCCAATAGGTACCAGCTTTTTCGTGCAACATGACATCTTCAGGCTCGCGTTGCACGACACTGCTTAGGACTTCTGATCCTGACCCGTCGATCCATCAAAACGTACCGTGGTAAAGGCAAGAGTATGTGCAATATTCTCTTTTACTCACCTTCATCCCGTGCCTGCTAGTTTTGTTCGTTTTCTCCGTTTTTCCCCAATCCCCAAAAAATCACTAACTCGATCTTGGAACGAGAAATCCTCTTCGTGCGTCGAGTGATCGATCGATAACACCTTTTACCCGAATTACTTATTCTTTGCTCGTCCAGTGATTTGTGATTTTCTGCATCCATGTCTTGCACGAAGTCGAAATTTGCTGTTCGACTCGAGTGAAACACAGAAATTTTGGAATCAAACTTCTCAATTTTATTGACAAAAACTTCAAATTCCCTACCGACGATGCATCGCACGAAGTCTGAATTTTCCAATCGACTCGAACGAGACACAGAAATGTTGGTATTTAAATTCTCCATTGTATCGAATCAAAATTTCAAATTTTCTAGTGACGATGCATCGCACGAAGTCAGAATTTGTTATTCGACTCAAATGCAACCCAAAAATTGTGGAATCGAACTTCGGAATTTTATTGACAAAAATTTCAATTAATTTCAAATTTCCTAGGGACGGTGCATCGCACGAAGTCTGAATTTGTTATTCGACTCGAGCGAAACACAGAAATTTCGGAATTTCAATGCTCCATTCTATCGAAACAAAATTCCAAATTTTCTAGCGACGATGCATCGCACGAAGTCAGAATTTGTCATTCGAATCGATCGAAATCTGAAAAACCATGAAATGGAAATTCGAGGAATCGGCCAAAGTTTCACTTTCGAGTTGAATTTTTTAGTTGGATCATTGTTATGCAATTGTACTGCAATTTTGGGTTTAACGCTTGCATGAGTCATCGGAGAGTCTATCGAGTCGAGTCCGAAGATGGAATGGATCCTCCGCTGACGTATCGAGAGACCCCAGCCTCCCTTAAATCACTGAACTAATTAGGATGAAACACGAATTTGTTTTTATTTTGTCTTTAGATGCTTCCAAAGGAGGGATTTATTTCTTTTTCGCCCAAAAAATGTCCACTAAAATTTGCGTTTTTGGTGATTTCCAGGCAGACGACGATCCACCACACGCCTACTCACAGATATTCGTGTTGAAGCCTTTGGGAAACTCCTTCTTCTGTCAACACGATATCTTTCGCCTTAACATTCACGATAGCGCATAAAACAAAAAAGGGAGAAGAAAAAAATGCACAGCAACAAGGAAAACGTGGAGATTTTATGCATTGTCTGCTAGATTTCCAAGTGTGTGAATTCAAACTGCAAGAATACGAAGAAAAAAAAATGAACAATTTCAAGGCCACGGTTTAAAATAGTTTCTCCATTTCATGAATATTTTTTTTGTCTTTTTCTCTTTCGTTAACATTTAATGGGATAATGATGATAAGGATAACAATGACACGGATAATTATTCTTTCGTCTAACAATGAAATTGTTGAGATCAAAAATGGAACTAAAGATGCGTCGTCGAATTAGTCCAAAAGGAAAAAGGAAACTTGGTATTCTCATTTACACGCTAGACAAATTTTATACTATTATATAAAAAATGTTGAAATGAAAAAAAAGAAGAAAATACAGATTATTCGTTGATACCTTGGCCGTGAGAATAAAAGTGGAAAAAAAAAACAACGCAATTTATAAAAGATCCAGTAATGGTTTCATTTAATTCCCCCGAATTAAATTCGACCGACGATCACTTTTTTTTCCCCAGTCGTGTTTCCTCGCGAGTCGAGGAACTTTGTATCATTTCGCTCTTTATTGAATCGAGAACTTTGAGTAACTTCGATAAGAGGCAGTTGAATTTTCATTCTTCGAGTAATTTGGGGGGTCGAAAGAAAATTTGCAATATTCCATTGGAGTTTCCGGTCTTTGTTATTCGATAAAAGATGCTTCGATACTTGAGAGATCGACAGGATTGATGCTTTTTGCACTTCAGCATGAAAATAAATCAATACTCTAGTAATAAATAAATTTTACAGTAATAATAATGATCGATAAGCCGCAGCCACGATCTACGAGAAGCAAACTTACGCATGAGAGTTAATAGAAAAATTGTATCGACTATTTTTCGCCATGTTCGAATCAATGCTATGTATTTTTGTAACGTTAGAAGAAAAGAACGAAGAAGAAAGAGAGAAAGTTTCTCCGATAAATGCAATTTACAAATGTATCCTATGCTGTTTTTCGCAGAAAGTCGAGTACTCCTCTCTCGTACAGGCTTTCGTCGAATAAAATAAGTTTTTATAGACTTCTCTTAAGTTTCACTTAATTTGGGCTTTCTTCCGTCTATTTTTTTTTTGTCTTATTTTCATGGTTCGATGTGGGAAAAAAGAATTTTATTCGAGCTTAAACAAGATGAACTTCGATCACATGCTTTTCTTCTTTCGATAAATATCTGCGAAATGGTTCGCTCTCGATCGATGATTTCTCGAATCGACAAGAAATGTCTCGCTCGTATCTGCGAACAGTCTTGGAAGTTGTGCGAGAACGAGAAATGACTTTCAGTGATCTTTGCTATGCGATTAACGAAAATCCAGATGTTGCGCGAAATTTTCTATGTCACGAAATAAAGTGGAAGTTGCCCGAGAAATTTCGAGTTCAGAGATTGCCCCTTTTCGCTTGCTCCATTTCGATGGCTTCGAAGAGGGCCTGGAAATTTCCAGCACCGAAACCCTGTAATTGTAAGGTTCCCCTTGTTGAGACAACGGCAATAACAATTAATCTTAATAATTATTACGAATGGAGAAGTATCTCGAATTTTAAGAAAATTTTTACTGCGACAACAAAAATATCCATCGATCCGATTGGATTTTAATTAATTTACTTTTTGATTCGACTCGAACGAAGCGAAGAACTTTTTTTTGTAAACGAAAAAAATGCAATCTCCAAAAAAAAATTACTCACGTTATGATTATGACGCTGGATCACTTCTATAAACAAAGTGGGCCTGTCTTGCATATTTTTTGTGAATATCTGCAGGAGGTATCCATTTTCGTCGTAGTCTATCAGGATTTTCAATTTCTGAAATTGAAAAAGAAAAATCGAAGCGGTGGAAACTAGATTACTTCAAAAATCTGCTTTACTCATTTTTAATATTAATTAATTTTTATTCCAGATTACCTGTAAAACCGACAAATCCTCGGTCACGTTAACGGAACTGGTCTTCAGTTTCTGCTTCAGCATTTCGTAGTAACTATCCGGGACGTCCAGAAACTGCATCCCTCTTGCCCTCAAATTCTGGATCTGCAAAATTTCCCTCATCAATTCTCACCTTTTTCTAATTAATCTTTTTTTCTTTTACAGATTTTTCATTTTCTGCTCGACAACTAAGGAAACTGGGATTTGGGTTCTCCAGCGAGTCGAGCAATCTTGGCTTACGGCTGATATGATATCGCTGGTGTTCAGAGCGATGTGCTGGACTCCAGCACCTCCGTAGTAGTCCACATACTCCTGAATCTGGGACTTCTTCTTCCCTTTCGCTGGTTCGTTGATGGGCATCTTCACGGTTTCCTCCCAGTTGGTCATCACGATGGACCGCAAGGCCGAGTACTCCGTGTGCAACTGGGTATCATCCACCGACCAGAATCTGTGGAACTGGAGGCACTCCTCGTACCTGTAAGTCGATACCGTAGAAAAAGATTTTCCCTGGAAATTTCATCGACTCGATTCCAACGAAGAATTACCATTTCGCTACAGGTTCCATTTCTTTCTCGGGTTGGTTGCCTACGATGTGGTCGATGAAGTTCAACTTCGCTGGAGGACTGGAAGGAATTTTTTTTATTCGACTTCGATTCATTCCCAGGAGTGGGATTAGGCGTTCGCATACTCACAGGAGCTTCGATAGCACATCCGGTGGGAGCTTCTGGTACCCGGGTAAGAATTCTCCTTTGTACTTGGACCTGTCGACGAATGTATGCAGTGTGTCTCCGTACTGCGAACATCAAATTAATTCATAAAAATTCATTTCCTCGTTTTGAAATTTACACCTGCATTAATTTTCTATAAATTTGTATCGAAAACCAGAATCTTGCTCACAGTTTGTACGGTAGCGAATCGCACGACTCCGAATTCATCCTCTTCTTGCCACAGATCCCGCAGAACTTTGGCTCCTCGATGCTTCGCAACCTGAGAAACCAAATTTCAATCGGTCGATAAATCAACAAAATTAATTTTTCTCTCGAATAAATAAAATCTTTTTTTTGCAGATTTTTATCGGACTCTCGAAGAAAAAATTGTCTTTTTTTGGTTGAATTTTTGGCTCGACAATAAAAATCTTCCAAGTACCTTGAGAATAGTGTCGATATCTTCGACATTGAAGGCGATGTCTCGAACTCCATCTCCGTGTTTCGCAAGGTGATGCGCCATTTCCTGGTCGTCAGGCTCGTAGGTCGACTCGAATACGAATACAATCTTCGAACGAAAGGTAAAAACCAAATCGAGATGTTTCGATCCAATTTATGACAATTATTGTGAAAATAATTATTAATTTAGGAAAATTATAGGTGACAGTACCTTATTTTGTTTAACAGCGTGTGATGCCGAACGTCTCGAACCAGTCTCCAGACCACGGTAGCCCAGGGGCTCGAACCCCATCCTCGTGATGTAGAAACTAGCCGCCTGGAAGATTTTCATGCAGGTCAAATTTCTGCGAGAGGAATTTTCTCGAGAGGTCGAAATTAATCGTACTCACCTGCTTTGCATTTCCCACCCAGAATTTCACATGATCGAACGACAGAAATTTGCCTCCCACAGGCTGCGAATGAAAAAGTTCTAATTTAGAATAAATATTTTTTAATTAAAATTGAGCTTTTTAAAAAAAAAAGAAAAAATAATGGTACCTTCGGTCCTTTATCGGTGTACGATGTCTGAAAATGAAATAGACATCGAGTCGATCAGAAAATTCTATATGCGATGGAAATTTTTCAATTTATAAATTCTCATCGATTCGATCGAGTCGATTCCAGTTTGTTTTATTGAAAATTGGATCGAAATCGATACTTAAATGCAAGCGATGCAATTTTTCCAAAAAATCGTATCTATTTCATTCAAATTTATTTAAAACAAAATGAAATCCAATTAACTACAATAATTATTCGAATGTAAAGAATTTAAGTGGAACCGATTCCGATTTTCCTAAAACAAAAATTGGATCGAACCCAAAAATTTGACTCGAGTCGATGCAAAATTAAAATACAAATTTAGAATCCATTCCAAATCCCAGAAAAATTGTTACATTTTCTTTTCTCTTTACAGATTTCGCGTGTATGTGAAAAATAATATTTCTGCCTGGCTGGAAATCTCCGAACGGGACCAGGCATTTGAAGTTTACCATTCTGGACTCGGCTGTCGGAGAGGAAAAGGCGCAGCTGTTACCTTGGCTGTTACACACGTAAAATTATCTAGTTTCGTGGAGGCTCGAGTGCCTCGTTTAAATAAAAAGGCCCCGATCCGGAGGAAAGTGTCTCATTGGTCGGAGTCCGGAGGCTTGTTTACTCGTGGAATCCTTCGACTGGGAGACACAAACCGATCGTATGCATAAATTAATTACGCCAACGAATACACATATTTCCGAAGTAATCACGATATCGGTTGCTGACGAACGCGTGATTTTCTCCTGTGACAAAATGCCAACTGGGATCCAGAAAATGGGTCTTACTTCTTCGCTTCGATAAATTTTTCGAACTGGTACCCCTCGATATCGGATGCTTCGAGTTCGCAAGGACTCGGAAAGCTCGTAAATGGAATTCGAGTTGGATGTAGAAAATCTCATAGAATTTCTATTTCGATTGAATTGGATCGAGTCGATTGCAATTTACTTTGTCTTTGTAATTAATTGAAATGGTAATCGAATCGATCCTTTTTGCAAAAAGTAGATCGAACTCGACAAAAATTCAAATTATCAATTTGTTTACTCGGAAGCTAAATTTTTTTCTGGCATTTGTTTGTCATCGACCGAGTGTCAGGAAAAATAATTAAACATGTTTGCTCAGAATTAATTAATTGATAAAAATAAAAAGAGCATACTCCCTCTTTTTATTTTAATTAATTAATTAATTCGGTTTCATTGATTTCAGAGAAAACAAAATTCAATAATTTTTCAACAAAAAAAAAGCGGAATTCTAAATATTTAGAGAATTTCGAGAACGTAGAAAATTAGCATTCCCTTTTTTTTTCTAATATGAAAATTAGCCCCCGGAACATTTAGATATCACGTGAAGAAAAAAAAAAGTAACGCACGAATGAATTTTGAATAAACAACCAAATGAAACCTGTTAAAAGTAAATATCAGAAGGGGACACATTAAGAATGTTAATTAACCGGTCAGACCGGGAGGCTCGCCTCGATGCGAACACGCCTCTATTTTTTTTTTTAAATCTGCTTTGACTAATTTATTACACCTGTACTCGTTTTCTATTTTTTTTCTTCACTTTTTTTTTTCTCAAATGAGACACTATCGAAAATTCTATCGACACTTTCCTCCGATCGTTTCTATATTTATTTTACTAATTGAATCGATACAAATTTTCAGAAAAGAAAAATTCGTAATCCCCAGATTTTGAATTTGTTTATAAAAATTGTGTTATATTTTTTTACGTGGATTTCGAATTTTTATTTAAAGAAAAAAATCTGAATCGCGAATTCCGAAGGGAAAGAAAAGAATTGAAAAATTTGGAATTTTTACTAAATTAATAATAAAAATTTGGAAAAAAATAAATTGAAAATTTCCAAATTCGAAATTCATTCAGAAAAATTTTATATTATATTTTTTTTATAAATATTTTGAACTTCTTTTTTCTAGAAAATCTGAATCGTCAAAATAAAAAAGAATTGAAATAAAAAAATAAAAAATCTGAATCGCAAATTCTCTAGGGAAAAAAAAATTTCGGAATTCTTTTATAAAAATTCTATGTTACTTTTTTTTTTAATAAATATTTTGAATTCCTATTTTTCTAGAAAATTTGAATCGTTAAAAAAAAAAAGATTTGAAGTTTTTGGAAGAAAGAGAAGAAATTTCCTATGGATACTAAAAGTTAATAGTACGATTTTATTAACATTGACGATTAGCGCAGTCTTGGCGATAAAAAATACTGGAAAACAAAAAAAAAACCAACAACAACATATGTATATCCATTAACAAACAATTATGCGGAATTACGTGGTTCGATAACGCAAATCGATGATTGATAATAATAATTTACACACTTTTTTTGTTCTTTTTTGCTCTACTTTTCCATACGTTATATAAGCTACGTTACGATAGCTTCCAATTATAATCCTAATCGTAATTATCGTGGAAATGATAATCATGGAATGACTAATTGTGAGTCGAATCTCGCGTTTGTTAATCGTTTTACAATTAATAGTTAATTAATTACGTTACTGGAATTTTTCTGGCTCTTGGAAGAGAAAAATAGTTTAGACACGAAAGCGGAATGTTACTAAAAATGATTATTTATATCATTTATAAGATTTATAAAAAATTTCGAAATTTTATAAATAATTATTGGCAAAAAAAAAATATTTGGAATCGAAAATGTTACTGAAAATCCATGAAAATTCTATTTTTCTCCCCAATCGAGGTTCTCTTTAAGAAAAAATAGTTTCTCATACAAAATACAAAAATTTCGGTCTTATATTAAAAACATTTGATATGAACGTTCGTTTGTTTGTTGTTCCATTGTTTGATATAATTTTCACGGTTTTGCTTGAGATTTTTTAAAAAATAAATAGAAGCTGCACTTTTCCTTTTAATTCATTTTCTCGTGAGTTTCTATCTGGACGAAATTTTCGAAAAAACGAAAATCTTTTTCTTTTTTTTTTTTTTTAATTTTTCGATGTTTCGTTTGCTTGCATTTTTTTTGTAATTTTATATATATATATGTATATGATATTGCATTGACGATTTGGATTTTGAGAAAATTTGTCTATTTTCGAACGAACTGAAATTAATTTTTTTTTTATCCAAACAAAAAAATTGAAGTGTAAAAATTAGCGAAAAAAATGTATCTTTAATTTTTTTTATGAAAAAATAAAAAATTAAAGAGAGAGAGAGAGACAAAAATTCTACGTTACTATTTTCCCACGGTTTCGAGTATTCTAAAGTTCACAATTACAAATTTGAGGCTGAAGCTGAAATCTCAATTTATTTTATTTTTATTTTTTGAAAATAACCAATTCTCGAAAAAAAGGGTTTTTAAAAAATGTTGAAAATGACCTATTCTCGAAATAGGTGAAAAAAGAAATACTTTTTTGTTAATTTTAAAAATTAACGATTCACAAAAAAGGAAAAATTTTTTTTGTTAATTTTGAAATTTGTCCAATTCTCGAAATACTTTCGAATTTCAGCTTCACCCTGTTTAATATATAAATACTTCCTAAAATGACTGATTCGAGTTTCCCGAAATTTTGAGAAACCCTTTCGTCCCTCGTAAAAACACCCCGACTCGCGCATCTCATGCGCGAATTTTTTCCCCGTTCTTCATTTTTCTTTCTTTTTTTTTCCATCCCTTATAACAAAACAATCCCGTGATCCCGCTCGAGTCTGCGTTTTGCCTTCAACGGCACCACTCCCATTAAATCCGCGGGAGTCGGGAGTCCTCCGGATGTATTCGATGGAATGGCTTGTTGATAAAACACCTCCACTCTGCCGCATTGGTTCCCATAAACCACCGTGTCCTCGGTCCTGGAAAAGAAAAATCATCCCCATGAATATTTTATTTTTTTCCCAATTTGCTATTTTTTAATTAGCCCATTATTAATATTATTGTTATTAATAATTAGCGACATGAATATTATTGTTATTAATTCTAAAATTCCCAAAACCGAATGTTTAATAATAATGTTTACCTATTTTATTTTTAAAAATTCGAGATTTTTGTGAGTTTGGAAATTTTCATCAATATTTTTCAATCACATTAATATTCAAATAATCATATTAATACCGGATACATCGAAATTCCATTTATAAAACTATTAAATTTTGACTAAAATTTTCAAATTCACAAAAATCTCGGATTTCGAGAAACGAAGTTTGTCCGCCTTATTATTAAAAAAAAAAAAAGAATTATTAATATTAAAAATGAAATTTCGATGTATCCGGTATTAATGAAATTTTTAAATTAACAAAATAATTATAAAATCGATAATTATTATCAACTCCACAATTTCGCTGGGGCGAATTTATAAAATTGAATTAGAATATTATTATTATTATTAAAATAATGATTAAATTAGTAAAAATGCGAATCGATTTTTCTCAAAAATCGACCCCCTTTCCCCACCTAATGACCACATCCGTGAGATTCGGGGCACTCGTGAACCTGTCGTGCAAGCAGGAGATGATCTCCAGCTCCGTGACCCCCCAGAGCCCGGAACGATGCACGGTGTCCCACTGGGGGTCGATGCTGAGCACGCTGTAGAGCTCCTTGTTGTCGCTCGAGGGCATGTGGTCCAGGCAATGCTGCAGCTTCGTCTCCAGCTTCCCCAGAGTGTTGATGCAAGTCTGCCACTGGAAAATTAAAAAAAAAGAAAAAATTCCAGTAATTCCAGAAATTCCCATTCGCGGCTTCCAAACTACCCACCAGGGAGTGCACCAGGTCCGGGTTGTTCCCGGTGCCGTCCTCCATCAGCAAAATCAACACCATGTTCTGGTGCCCGCATAGGAAGAGCTCCGTCTTCTCCAGGCTCGCGTCCTCGTGGACCTCGCTCCAGTCGTCCTCCAGCTCCTCCTCGCCCTCGCTCCCGATATCCTTGTTCGCGGCCTCCAGCTTGCTCCGGATCAGCTGCTGATTGCCGCTGGTCAAGGTCGAGAAGGACGAGAAGTCCCGGAACTCGCTGGGGGTGGTCTCGCGGCTGCAGAAGCCGCTGGTGCGCTCGTCGGCCAGCAAACTCAGCTTCGACATCAACGGCGTCAGCTGGAGACCCTCGAGTTTCCGCTTCTGAGGGAAATCGAACACCCCCGGGCACTCCGAGGCGGACTTGCGCCGGTCGTCGCCCTCGGACACGCTCAGCGGCTTCAGGGGCAGGCTCATCGACCTCCTGTACAGCTCCTGCTTGTTCTTGTTGCCCTTCTCCGGGTGCGAGTTCTCCAGGTTCCGCTTGCGCTCCTCCTGGAGCGCCTTCTCCTCGGGTTTGGACGCCGATACCTTCCAGGAGAGGCTCTCCCTCGGGTTCCTCCCCGGGGACTCGCTCCTGGTGCTCTCGTGGAGCTCCTCGTAGTGGCTGGAGATGTACTCCTCGTACAGGGACTGCGACACCGGCAGGCCGTCGTACCGGAACACCGGGTAATGGGGGTCGGTGATGGTGTTGAAGATGTTCCTGCCCCCGGGGCTCCCCCTTTCGGGCGAATCCACCGCCAGGTTCTTGTTCAGCCTCGGCAGGCCCAGGCTGTAGGTCCTCAGGGTCACCCGGTTGGAGTACCTCCTGAGGGAGTCCTCCAGGTCGCTCATGCTGCAGCTCCTCCTCTGATTGACGTCCCTGGCGAGTTTCGGGATCCTCGAGGGGCCGTTTTTCAGCTTGTTCAGGCGCTTGCAGCGCAGAGCCTCCTTCACCACGTCCGGGATGTCGTCGATTTGCTCCAGCTGCCGCTCGGGCTCCTTCTTCCCGGTCGCGGCCTCCTCGGAGGCGCTGCAGATGGACACCGCGGTGTTGTGCAGCACCTGGTTGACGTTGGACAGGGGCGTGGTACACACGTAGGGCGTGTAGCCGCTGCTGTTGCCGAGTTTCTCGGGTCTCCGCCTGGGGGAGTCGTAAACCGGCTTCTCCGGGGACCGCGGCCCGTCCTCGTAGTGCCCCGAGTCCAGCTCCACCTCCTCCGGGACCGTGAAGATCCTGGACGTGTCGCGTTTCATCCCCGAGATCACCGGGTCCTTGATGACGCCCTTGGAGGAGCCCTGCAAGAGAGGTGCGGGTGAAATCGCGGTAGGGAAGCGGAGAACGAGCGGTCCCTTACCTTCTTGTGGAGCTTCTTCGAGGAGGAGTCCAGGGTGGCGCTGAAACTCCGTTCCCCGCTGGCCTCGCGGATGAGTTTCGTGAGTTGACGGCGTTCGATGTAGACCCTCAGCAATTGGACGCCCACCGGGAGGTGAAACGACGTGGGGATCCTCTCCGCGGGCGCTTTTATCCGGTACGGGTCCGTGATGACGATTTGCTTGGTCAGATCCGCCGATAATTGGGTGGCCACGACTCTAGAAAATGGAATTAACGTTGGTAATATATATATTTTTTTGTTTTCTATTTTTTGGAAATTTGCACTCACTTGTTATTGTAAAAAAGGGCCCCGCCCATAATACCATTAGTTTCCTGACAATACTGTAATACTTGCATGGCTTCGAGAAATACATTACTGGCACTCTGGAAAAAAAATTGAAAATAATAAAAATTTTAAATAACCCATTTTCGATTTTTTTTTGCATTCGATGAAATGATTTGACCTTTTTGAGAGAAAGAAAAATTTAATTAAGTCTTGCGACTTAAAAATTCACACACTTCGACTAGAAAATATAATTAAAATGATCGAACCTTCGGAAGCGACTGGTTTTTCATGTTTCGAGGGAGAAAAAAATTAATAAATCTCTGAGACTCGATAAATGGAATGCTTCGCCTCGAAGAATTTTTTTGTAAAATCGAACCTTTGGAAGTTTCATGATGGGAATGTTGGAGAACAAATTAGCGCTATACTGGAGAACCGGAAGATACGTTTCAAAGATCTGCGAAAGCTTCTCCGTGAATTTGTTCCTTTCGTTGTTCAGGGACACCGATATCGTCTGCAAGTCGCAGTGGAAAAACTTCAGCATCGACTCCAGAGTGTTCGCTCGCCTCTCCAGGATCCAGTCCTGGATGTTTCTGTCGGTACCCACAGCCTGCGAATGAAAGAAAAAAAAAATTTTATACCTTCGATTCCAAAAATTCTGGAGTATCGAATATTCTCTAACCAAAAAAAAAAAATTAAAATTAACTCACCAACATGTACTGTCCGAATTTCTTCAGCACGAACTTCCCACCCTGGAGGGATATGAACCGAGGTGGTGCGAAGGACGAAGCCAGAAACTGATTGACCCCCATCAGCTGACCCGCGAGGGCCAATCTCTGAGCGAGCGAGACCCAGGTTGGATGAAAGTACATGACGGCTTCCGCGGGATCATCCTCTTCCTTACGACACCTGCTGGTGTCGTAAACGAAGACTATCATCATCTCTCTGGAACGCGAAGCAAGGAAATCGTCAGTCTCGGACCGAACACTGGAGCGAGGAATAATTCACAATCGACGGAAGGTTTCATGTTAGTCGTTGCCACTCGACTCTCCTTTCGCTGCGACCGACTGAGATTCGAAAACAATAAGATTCGTGATTTCTGCGCTGACTAATGTTTGTCTTACAAAGTAATCTGTATCGGTATCGCCCCGGGAGATAAGATTGCAGCGAAGTTTCCTCGTCTCGGGTTCAAAAGTCTCCCAGCTTCTCTTTCGGTGTGGATAACTATTGGTTGGATGCGCTACAAGGAATGGATAGGTGCAAAAAAAATCTCTGGGGCACAGTTTCGGTCGAATTTCTAGATCATTTTTTGGACGGCGAAGTGCAAGATTAGATTAGATTCGATTCTACTCGAATTGATTCGAAATCAGGACATTTCGATATAAGTCGAGTCGTAGATGGAAAGCGCAGATGTGCGATCGAAAAGATATGCGGAAACTTTGTCTATCTGCGTTCGTTTAATCAATCGTTTTTTAAAAATTGCAATTTGAATCGAAGTTGTACTTAAAATCCTAAATTTTGTATCTCAAATTTCAGAGGCGAACTTCGGGTTGAATTAAAATAGATTTTTTTTTCCAATGTGGAATTTCTTCGAATTTCAATGCGGAACTCAATTAAAAATTGTTAATACCATGAAAGATCTTATTTTCATCTAAAAACAATGACGAAACTCGGGTAATTTCCTTATTCGTGCCAAAAAGTTCCAATATTTCCCCCAGGAATATTAAAAAGACGCGTATAAATATTAACTGGAACTTCTCCCATCCGAGCACGCAAACAATTTTCGATCCTCCTCTCGATACATATGTAAAACCATATGTAACAAAAATAACTAAAAAGAATCCATCTTAATCCTCCTTTTTTCGAAAGAGGAAATTCCCAAACTCACACCAGCTTGAAGTCGGCGTTCTCTTTGACGAACACCAGACTCCGGAAGAGAGCCATGCGGTCGCGGTTTTCCAACGAAAACTATCGACTACGAAAAACGAAACCAAAACCAGGTATCCGCGTACGTACGCATATACATTTCTACGTCTATGTATATATATACATGTAAATGAGTAATCGAAGAAAACCGTGAAATAAAAGGAAATAAAAGAAAATAAGAAAAATAAGAAATAATAAGAATTTATATGAAAAAAATAGAGAAAAATAAGATAAAATAAGAAATAATAAGAAATAATGAAAAATAATAAGAAAAAGTAAGAAATAATATGAAAAATTAGAGAAAAATAAGCAATAACGGAAAATAATAAGAAAAAATATGAAAAAATAGAGAAAAATAAGATAAAATAAGATAAAATAAGATAAAATAAGAAATAATAAAAAATAATAAGAAATAATATGAGAAAATCAAGAAAAATAAGATAAAATAGGAAAAAAATATTTCCAACAGTGGAAAACTAAATGACCCTGTTTATTGTTCTCCAGGACCGAAATCTGGACTCGAGGGGGGGGGATGGGGGGGTGTCGGACTGAAGGTGCAGTTCGAGAGGTGCGGCATCTAATTAAATAACAAGGATTACGCAACGCAACGGTAACGAAACGTACTTTGCCATGGTGATTGTTTACTTTCGCTCGGAAGTGTCACTCGACGTCAAGTTCCTCCACTTCCTTTCCCCCTTTCTCTGGTATTTTCACCCGAACTTCGGCCAATTATTCAATCGCCAGCATTTCCAGACCCGTGCCCACGACGGACAGCGTTTCTTATGTAACGCCCGCTACCAGCCATAATTACGCCCAGGCAATGCCATTAAAGACATTCCATTCCCGTGTCGCCCTTCAACGTCCGAACTCTGATCGTCCGCGATCGGTGGTCGTAGGATTCCTAACCTCGAAACTCGGCAGTTTCTTTTCCTCCTCCAGTTCGGGCCATTTTTCTGTTTTTCTTCTCCCGTTTCGTTCTGGTATTGGCCCCCCTTCCCGGAAAAAGGATGGAAAGTGTAGCGCGCATGCGCAGAAAGGTTCGGGAGGGAAATAGAAAAAAAAAGGATGAATTTTGCGCGAAATGGAACAAAAAGGCCCGGAAAAAAATGGGACCCAAAGTAAAAAAGGACCAAATTTGAATTTCCAAGTAGAAAAGGATAGAAAATGCCACCCGCGGTGGAAATTTAGAGAAATTATTAACCAAAGTGGAAAAGGACAGAAATTACACGCATGCGCAGAAGATTCGAGGTAGTCTGGGAATTTCAATGCCCGGGTAGAAGACTAGCGAAGGTTTTCAGGGATTTCCGAGGAAATTGTTTCCAGAAAATTTCTGAAATTTCTCTGAAAATGTCTGAAATTTGATTTTTCCGAGGAAGTATGGGACCAGTTTTCGGATAAAAAAGAAATTCTGCGTAAAAATTTTCCTCAAGGGAGGCTCGCGAGTTTGAACGCGACCCTTGGGAAAAGAATGATGGCGCCAGAAGAGCGTGGATGGAAAGAAACAAGGTTCGATACAAAAACACGTGTTAATTAAAGAGATTAAAAAAAAAGAGAGAATTGTGTTTTAATTTGTGTCACCCGGGAGTTGGAGCGACTCCACCCTCAACATGGTCGTCATCGGCAAGAAAAAGGTATATTTTTGAGAGAAGCCACTGTTGGCAGGCTCTAATGTCAATATTTGTTTTTTCAGGTTATGTTGGGGTTCCTTTTTAAGACAAGGAATGGATTTTTTTTTGGAATATTCTGTATTCTGGGATTTTGAAGTTTGGGAATTCTGCAATTTCGAATATTTTGAGGGGTTTTCGTTATTTTTGAATTGCAGCAATTTTCAAATTTCAAAATCTTCCAATTTTCCAATTTTTGAGTTTCATTTATTCCAGAAATACAGGAATTTCTGAATTTTCAACATTTTTGGGGGGTTTTAGTTATTTTTAAATTACAGCAATTTGAAAATTTCCAAGATTTCAAATTTTTGAGTTTCAGTTAATTTAGAATTACAGGAATTTCTAAATTTTCAAAATTCTGAAGAATTTTAATTAGTTTCGAATTACAGCAATGTTTAAATTTCCAAAATTTTTAAATTTTCAAATTTCAGAGTTACAATTACTCTGGAATTGCAGTAGTTTCTGAATTTTCCAAATTTTTCAATTTTAGAAAATTTCCAATTACCGGGTGTTCCACATTTTGCTTTTTTGGATTTTAGTACATTATTATTCTGCTTTCGCGATCGAAAACACGCACACTCGCAAAAAACAAAAATTCTTGGATTCGAACAATTTTTAATTTACGTTAAATTTCATTTTCCCCTATTTTTTTTTCTTCCACACGAACAGTATCAATCCGGGGAAGGGGCGCAATTCATGACCCGGAGATCGGCCCTGAAAAAACTACAGCTCTCCCTCAACGACTTCCGCAAACTCTGCATCCTGAAGGGAATCTACCCCAGAGAACCGCGCAATCGCAAACGAGCTCAAAAAGGCAAACCCGGAATCAAGACGCTCTATCACAAAAAGGACATTCAGTTTCTCATGCACGAGCCCATAATATGGAAACTGCGCGACTACAAGGTACCTCCTTCGTCGCTCCTCGACCTTGGAAATATCCGATATCCCCGCTTTCGCTAATTTCCTTCCCGATTATTTCAGATTTTCAATCGAAAAGTAGGCAGAGCGAAGGCGATGAGAGATTTCGCGGAAATGAGAAGATACTTGAGCAACCACCCGACCTTGAAACTCGACCATATCGTAAAAGAACGTTACCCCACGTTCATCGACGCCCTCAAGGACCTGGACGATTGCCTGACCTTGTGTTTCCTCTTCAGCACGTTCCCTTCGCTGTCGCACATCCCCAGGGACCAGTCCCTGCTGTGTCGTCGCCTGACAGTGGAGTTCATGCACGCCGTGATCGCGGCGAAGGCCCTTCGGAAGGTGTTCATCTCGATCAAGGGCTACTACTACCAAGCCGAGATGAAAGGACAGACGATAACGTGGATCGTGCCCCATCACTTCGCCTTCGAGCCACAAACCAAGCACGAGGTGGACTTCAAGATCATGTCTAACTTCGTGGAGTTCTATATCGTCATGCTGGGGTTCGTCAACTTCCGACTCTACCACTCGCTCAATCTCTACTACCCGCCCAAGTTCAACTCCACCGGGAGCATCGAGAAGAGTCTCATCGACGAGGAGAGCTACGTCTCGGAGAGGATCGGGGCCCTGAACGTGCCGCTGGTGAACCTGAATCCCTCGGAGGGGCGAGCGGAGGAAGAGGAATTCGGGGTGGATCGGTTCGTCGAGGGCATGGACTCCGACAAAGTGGAGGCAGCGAAGTTGGAAGCCGAAAAGGTGGAGCGACTGAAAACTCTCTTCTCGGGCTTGAAGTTCTTCGTGAATCGAGAAGTCCCTCGAGAACCCGTAGTTTTCGTGGCTCGGTGCTTCGGAGCAGAGGTGTCCTGGGACCGAACGCTCTTCGTCGGGGCGACCTTCCCCGAAAGTGACGAGTCGATCACTCATCAGATCGTGGATCGACCCTCGATGGAGAAACAATATATCTCCAGGTACTACGTCCAGCCTCAATGGATCTTCGACTGCGTCAACGCCAGGGAGTTGCTGCCGGTGGACAAATATCTGATGGGTTGCGTTTTGCCACCGCATCTCTCGCCCTTCCAGGATGCTCGGGGAGACCAGACGTACATTCCACCCGAGGAGAGGATCCTCATGGATCCCGAGTATCGGTTGAATTACGACAAGGATGAGGACGAAGACGAGGAGGAAGAAGAGGGAGAGGAGGAAAAAGAAGGAGTCGAAGAAGAATCGAAGGATGAGGAAGAGTCGAATGAGGTCGAGCGAGAAAGCGAAGAGGATGTTTCGACGATCGAGGATGATAAGGAGCGAGCGAGGCTGGAGAAGGTTCGGAGGAATTTTGCAATTTCTATTTTCTTTTTGGTTTTTGAATTTTTCTAGTGTTTAAATTAATTATTGTTATTTTAGAATTTTTTTTTTGCTTTTTTTCAAGTTCCGCGAAATTGGTTTTTTATTTTTAATCGATGAAATTTATTCGGTTTCAGAAAAAGAAAATGGAGGTAAAAGTCGGAGAGGCTGCGAAAGAGAACCCGTGGGAGAAAAATCGACAAGAGAGGCAGGAGTATCGGCTTCGGGAGAAGATGATAAAGAAGAAACATCGCAATCTCTACAAAAGTATGATGAAGGGACGCGAGGGCAGAGCCAAGGAGATTTGGCTTTTGCGCAAGAAGAGGAGGTTGCACGAGGAAGCGGAGAAGGAGAAACGAAAGGAGTCGCGCAAAAGTCAGAAATCGAAAAAGCAATCGGTCGAATCCGCATAGAAAGTCGTTTATGAATTATTGCCATTTTTTGGAATCCTTCCAAATTCGGAAATACTTTTTTTCTTTGCCTTTTGTAACTTTTCTGTGCCTCCAGATTTTCTGGAGAAAATTTGGAGGGTTATAAGACGTCTTTAATAAATAAATATATAACGCGAATTGGAATTGTTTCATTTTTTTTCTTTAGTAATTTTCATTCATCGAAATTAGGGATTCCCAATTTTTGGCGCAAAGTGATTTCGTTTGTGCGTCATTTAGCCGCAGCGTTAGTTTATTTCGGCGTCATATTGCCGCGAAATTCTTGTATCCCTTCTGCGGCGCGTTATTATTTTCCTCCCGCGTCGTTTCGCCGCGACTTTTGGAGTTCGAATAAAATAACACACGTTTGACCCCTTATCACCACGACCTTGGCCCTTATCGTCTCGATCCAAGCCATTAAATCGGTCGAAAACCGAACACACCGACGACCCACGTTTATCTCATAACCACCCGAGACCCTTTAATTTCTGGAACGGCGCAGAATTAATAAGAAGAAAATTAAAAAAAAGGATTGTCCTCAAAATTGCTGGCAAAAGTTTAAATTTTTTTCGAAAATCGGTCAAATTCCACTGGAATTTTTTTAAAAAGCATCTCAAGATACCGGTAAGAAATTTATATTTTTTTGTAATTTCATCCATTTCATCAATTTCATCATTTTCACAATTTTCACAAATTTCATCAATTTCATCAATATCATCAGTTTCATCAATTCCATCAATCTTATCAATTTCATCCTTTTTATCAATTTCATCAATTTCATTTTTTTCATCAATTCTATTAATTTCATCATTTTCATCGATTTCATCAATTCCACCAATTTCGTCAACATTATTGCAGCAACAATTGCAATTTCAAATTTTTTCCGGTTCTACGGGTCCAGGAGGTCGAGGAGACACAGGAGACCCTAAATGAACAGCATTGGAGACACTTGCAACGAGCTCAAGCAGCAGTACGACACGTGTTTCCGAGACTGGTTCTCCGAAAAGTACCTGAAAGGTGACACGAACGATTCCACGTGCGCGCCGATGTTCAAACTGTACCAGCAGTGCGTCAAGGTAAAGAACCTCGTTCCGAGAAGCCCTTAGTCGCTTTCGCAATTTCGCAATAAGTCTGAAAGCGAAATAGGGAAAAATGGAAGGATGCAAAGAGCTGAAGCAAAAGTACGACGATTGTTTCGATATCTGGTTCTCTAAGAACTTCCTTAAAGGAGATCGTAACGATTCCGTCTGCTGGCCTCTTTTCAAAGTGTACAAAGAATGCATCGAGGTAAGTATAAATGCATATTTTCAATATCAGTTAGGTTTCGTGCGTTTCAGATTGCGTTCGATGCGCTTCGGAGTATCAAGGTTTCCCGTCGGAGCTCGAAATTTGCTTTTTTACCCATTTTTCGGAACATTTTTCAGATTCCGATCGTTCTTCGAGACTTAGCACTTCGTCCAATTTGTTTTACAATTTTCTAGATTTTTCTTATTTTAGTTTTCGTTAAAATTAATTTTTTTTTCTAATAAAAACGCATTTTTCTTTATGTCAAACAAATTTCTTAGGAAATCGAAATTTGGGAATGATAAGATTAGTTTAGCGAAGGTCTCGCCATCGAGAGTTTGAGTTTCGGATTAGAAACTCAAATTTCCATGAAGAACTGAAAGATTCAGAATGAAAATTCCAATTGGGAAAAATTTCCATTTTTTTCATGGAAACTCCCTAAAAACTCGATACCCAATTTTGTTTTCTAAAAAAAGTATAGAATTTTCCACTTTTTTTACTCGACACTTGTTTCGGTTCGGAAAAAGAATTTTCAGAGATCGAACATTATAAAATTTTTCAAGCCAAAATTTGCAATATCGCTGCTCGCCACTCGAAACCAATAATTCCGATAAATTCTGTTGTTTTTCCAGAGAGCGATGAAAGAACAGAATATAAGCCTTAAGGATGTAGAGGATAGTCATTTGGGTACCGACAAGGAAAGGAAGTCCGAGAAGAACAATTGACAAAAATCAGGCCCAACGACACGGATTACTCGATCCTTCATTTTTTCTACTGCGACTATCCCTCGACCGTTCTATTTCGCGAGCTCAGCGAGCTTGATTTAACATCGACGCGATGAGAGCGAATAAGTGTTACGATAGTTCTGAAAAGAAGAGATCAAAAAAATGGGACGAATCTTTGGTAACTATTATTAGTAATTATTACTTCAAATGATTCCAATCGACAGAATAAAAAAAAAATAGAAAGAATTCGCTGGACTACATTCGTGTAAAAAAATGATATTGTACAATCGGTTCGGATGGAAGTGGCAAATTCAGGTAGAATGCGACTTCGGTGTAACACAAATGGAATTATATTAAAGCTAAATGATGATTCTTGCTTTTATTTACTGCGACTTCTCTCGTTTTTTCCAAAATCCGCAATTTCGGGATTTCCTTTTACTTCCCTTCTTTCGTTAACCTCCTTTTCCTCTTTTTTTTGTCTCCTTTCTTTCTCTCAAGATTCAACCCCAGAAGATCACCAGGGACCCAAAAAAAAAAATTGAACCAGCAAAATACTGAAGTATTTTGAAGAACCTTCGACTCCTCGACTCGCAGCGAATCAATCGCTTCCTGCGGACTCCGGTTCGCTGGAATGAGCGGAACTTTCATTGGCTTCCTCTTCGTCGACATCCTCCTCGCTTTCTTCGTCCGAACTCGTGGACTTCTTCTTCTTCGATGACTTTTTCGAAGCTTCATCGTCCGACTGCGGAGAAAGGAAAAAGAGAAAATTACATTTTCTTTCGGTGAGAAAAATTGTTGTGGAATAAGGGAATTTTGCAGAAGGAAGAAGGAAGATTGTTCCTTTTTTGGGGAAGAAAAGAATTATTTTTAAAAAAAGAAGGGTAATATATACTTACAGTTGCTCGTTTATTTCCTTTCTTCTTCTTATTTTTCTCATCGTCGCTGTTATCCCCCCGTTTCTTGGCATCCGATTTCTGGCAAATTGAACAGAATAAACAATTGAATATTGAAATTCATTATCGACGAGCGTCGAAATCTCAATTTTAAAGAAAAAAAAAATGGATTCGATCGTCGAACATAAAAATTCAAAACTAGATCCTTCGAAAATTAGAAATAAAATTGGAATAAAAATATAAACAAAAGAGAAAGGGTCACCCTTAAAAAAATAATAATAAATAAAAAAAAAGTAAAAATCACCTTATCCTTCGATTCGCCATCGCTGCTGCTTTCTTCTTCGCTGATATATTCCTTGCTCTTGAAGGACCCCGAAAGTTTCGTGGGAGTCGCGTCTTTCTTCGGATCCTTTTTCTTCTTATCCTTCTTCTCCTTCTTATCTTTGGTTTTCCCTCCGCCATCACCGCCTCCACTCTCGGTGTACTCTTTCATCGCAGCCATGTACTCCTTCTTCGCCTTCGCAGCCTTCGCTTCCCATTCCTGAAAATTAATTCATCGATAAACCGGTTTATCAATTAAATCCATTCGATTTTTTAATGTTCCTTTTAATCAATAATCTTAATTTCAATTTCAATCTTTTTTCAATTAATCAAGAATCATTTTTTTCTTCTAAAACTCAGAAATGTTTGAAAAACAAAAAGAAAAATGATAAAAATTCTTACGCTCTTATCCTTCAACTCTCTCCACATTTCTCCACCTTTCTTCGCGATTTCAGTCACAGCGATTCCCGGATTGTCGCTCTTTATCTGCTCCCGGGCGTTATTGAGCCACAACATGAACGCCGTCGCCGGACGCTTGGGCTTGTTCTCATCCCGTTCTTTCTTAGACTTCCTCGGCTTTCTTGGTTTCTCCGACTGCGAAGAAGAAAATTATGAAAAATATCCATTACTATTATTATTATTTATTATCTTTTATTACTTACAATCGTCTTCGCGGATTTGTGCTTCTTTTCCTTCTTTTTCTCTTTCTTTTCCTTCTTCTCGCTTCCTCCGGACTCATCGGAATTTTCCTCGCTGTCCGATGTCGCAGGGTTGCTGTCGTACTCCTCGGCGACATCGCTCTCGTCCTGAGAACCGAAGATAATTTGGTCGAATTGAAAAAAATTTGAATTGAAATTGGAAATTCAAAATGAAAATTGGAAATTCAAAATATCAAGAATTGGAAATTGAAAAAAAGTTAGAAATGGACAAAATTACAAATGGGAAAAATTTAGGGTCGAACCTGCCCGGGATTGAAGTCCTCGTCGGTGGATTCGTCTTCGGAATCCTGGTTATCGTCATCCCGTTCCTGCGCTTCGGCTTTCACTCGGGCGAGGTAGGCATCCGGTTCGTCCTCCTGGTCGCTGTCCCCGAAGTCGTTGTCGTACTTGAGCTTGTCCTGAAAAAATAGCGCAAATTTAGTTTCTTCCTTTCTTTCCGAAACGTTTTGAGTAAACAAAAAATTGTCGAAAATACATACGCTCTTTCCTCGGTTCTTCACTCGGAGTTTCTTGGCAGCGATGTAGTTGAACAACTTGTCGTACTCCTCCTTCTCGATGCTGCTGAAAGTGTGAACCACTCCACTGGTGAGCTCGATCTCGAAGTCGAAGGACCTCGTGGATCCACCACCGCGAGCGAAGTTCACCGATGCGATTTCCTCGAACCGGATGTGAATCGGTGGCTTGTGCACGTAGATGAAACCCCTCTCGAGTGGGTACAAGTATCCAGCGGCAGCTTTGAAGGAACATCCGATGGCCGAGGTCCCGGAGTGCCTGGAATCGAGTCGAGAATTCAAAATTTCCATTCCACGAGAATAAAATAAATAAAAATAATCAATAATTCAAATTTAATTCCAATTAATAAATGAAATTAAAATTAAATTCGAATTTCTTTACCCAATGAATGACCCTGGACCGGTCAGCTTCCGATTGATGATGACTTTCATGACCTTTCCGAGAACCTCGTAAGTCGCACCGGATAATTCCTTCGGCAGCTTGTCGTCATATTTCTCTTTCAACTCTTTCCTGGAAGACGAAATAAAGGGTTTCGAGATACTCGAGTTTCCAGTCGAGTCCAGTCGGGGAATGAATTTACTCACTCGGTGAAAGGAAGTTCGATGGAGGTTTCCTCTTCTTGGTTGAACAGCAACACCAGGTAATGGTATCGAGTCTGTCCCTGTTTTATCGGAGGGTCTAAACTCACCTGAAATTAAGAATATTTCAATTAACTTTCAATATCGTGACCCATTACAAATTTTTTATCATTAATTAAGACGATACTTACGACAAAGAACATTTGTCGACTATCCTTGTGTGGCAAAAGGAACAATCGCAGCACCGTGGACATGGGAATCTTGTAGTCGAAGGTCTTACCGTGAAGTTGAAAGAACGATTGAAAAATTTTGATATCGTAGCGACCACTAAAATATAAAAAAAAATTGTTATTCTCCAATTTTCAGTTTCCGAGGGATCAAAAATATTTCAGAGCGATTCCGTACCGAGGTGTGAGACACTGTATCTCGCGGAAGATGGCGATAGCATCCCCGCTGACACTGATGACCGAGGCTTTGTCCATGACTTGCTGGTGGAAAGCTTCGACGGGGTCCTGGTCCGCACTGTCGCTCACGGGGATGTGGAACCTCATTTCCAGCAAACTCACAGGTGCATCGTCGTTCTGTAAAATAAATATTCACGTGATTAAAAAAGAAGAAAAACCATGTTCCTTGGAAATGGAAATCGAAAGAATTCCGAGAGGAAATTTACCTGGTGGAATTCCAGGGTGACTTCGTTCTTCGCCGTGTTACTTTGAGACACATCGTAAAGTGGGATTTCGAAGGCCGTGTGGTGACCGACCTCGAAGCTGAGCACGGATCCATTGAACTTGGCCGTGCCCCAGTTCCATCCTTTGAGGCTCAGCTCCTTCTCCAGCATGTCCTTCTTGTAGTTGGTGTTGAAGAATTTCGCGATTTTTTCCTGGTCCTGGGAATTAAAGCGTGAAATTATTGTTAAATACGAAATATTATTGTTGTAAAAAAAAATTCAGGCGAAGGCAAGACTCTATCGATACCGCTAAAAATTCTATATTAAAATAAAATTGTTATTAACATTTGCTAATAACATACAACAATAATATATAATTGTTATTATATTTTTTTTTGAAAGAAGGGAAAATTGGTACCAAAATTTCTTATGTTCTAAAAATTCAAAAATAGTAATAATAATAATAATAATATTAAATCGGTTCGCTGATAGTAATTAACAAGGACCCAGGTAACTTACTCCCTCTTTGAACCCACGGAATCTGTGCAAGGTTCCGTTCTTCAAGAATATCCTCAGACCCCAGGTGCCTATGAACTTCTGGTAGTTGACCATCTCCATGTCGCTGGCGGCGATTTGCTCGACCTTGCCGGTTTTCTGGTTCTTGAAGATGATGTGTTGGTCCGTTAGTTTCAATCGCCCCGGCGTCTGGTGGAAAAATAACAACAAAATCAATTTTATTTATAAGGAACTTACCGCAATTACGTAAATCGACCTTGAAACTTCTTGGTTTTAGGGAACATCTGTATTTAAAAATTTTTAGAAAAATATCTGATACAGAGAAGTTTTGATTTTGCCAAAAATAATAATAATATTTATTAATAGCAATAACAATAATAACCATAACTATAATAATAATAATAATAATAATAATAATAATAATAATAATAATATTTATAAAAAAT
Source organism: Gasteruption jaculator (assembly GCA_949825005.1). Taxonomy (NCBI): domain Eukaryota; kingdom Metazoa; phylum Arthropoda; class Insecta; order Hymenoptera; family Gasteruptiidae; genus Gasteruption; species Gasteruption jaculator. The sequence continues at coordinate 17,276,527 of OX463766.1, read as the reverse complement.
CAATTGAAAGTGGGTTTGACCTTGAAACTGGGAATTTAAAAAAAAAAATTATCGGATTTGGGAAATTCGCGGTAAATAATAATAATAATAATGGTATAAAATCGAAATAAAAATTGTATATATATACCATGGCGCCTTTAACCTCGGCGGTGATGTCGGAGTACTCCAGGAAATCCATCCTAACCTAAAACCCGACGACTCTTCGGAATCCGATGGTTTTGGGTCCTCGTCGGGGAGTACCTGCTTCCTGAAACGCTTCCCTCGAGGTACGGCCGCCGAAATGTCTAGGGACACCCGGAAGAGAAATAAAAAACTAAAAAGAAAAGCCAACCTTCCTCGCCCGGACGACGATTTTTTGCGGCGTTTTCGGCGCGCTTCGTTGTCAGCAGTACGTATTTGATTTGAAAAACAATGAAAACTGAAAGAACGCGCAATGTGTATACATATATATACGCGGGGACAGTAATTTTAACTATAGATCTAGTGACTTTTTATGTATCGAAACAGAGGGATTCGATTGTTACCAGGAAACTACCATTTTTCGGCGCAAGCGCGTCGGGTACTAAATTTTTATCACATTTTTGGATTCTTCGTCATTTTCATCATTATTATTATCAATATTATTATTAATATTGTATATTATACTTCCATTATTATCCCTATTATTCCTCCACTCATTATTTTTCTAATCGAAAATCAAATTTTCAGTGGAATTAAATTTCTCGAGAAACTCGGTTTCCACTCGAATTCGAATTCTCCAGTTCCGCGCGTGCGCAGAAAGAGACCGCGTCCGCGCAAACTCCGATGAAAGAAAAAGAAAATAAAAGTAAAATCCTCCTACCGAAGAAACGAGGAACTTTCGTCTCCAAGATGGCGCTGTCAGGAGACAATTGCGTTCCTCGGGTTCGCAGTTGATGCGCGATTTTACCGCAACTGTAGTCAGTAGTGCAACTGCAACTGCAACTGGAAGTGGAATTGGAGTTGTCGCGCGTAAGGACGCACTGTAATTTGTAAAAGGAAGAAGAAGAAGAAGAAAAAAAAAGAGGAACGCGAGGATGTCGTTGACCAAGTAAGTGCGCGCATGTGTGTGCGCGCGTGTGTGTGTGTTTTGGTTTTCCTGTTGGCCATTTTTTTGGGGAGGGCCCCGTAACCTCAGACAATTTTCGAAACTGAAATTTACAAAAAGAGAAAAATTAGAGGAGGGTGGTTTCCATCGAGAAAGCGTCGCCGTCTGACGGCGCGGCGAGGAACTACGCGATTCGAAAGTCTTTCAATTCGGTCTATTTTTTAAAATTTTAGCCAAATTTTTGTTCTTCCTTATTTTTGTCATTTCTGTGTTTTTGTTTTCTTTTTAATGTTATTACCAGTTTTCACTTTATTTCCTATTTCTATTGTTTTCTTTTTTTATTTTATTATTTTATCTATTATTTTTTTCTGTAATTTCAATATTTTATGCTTCGACAATGAATTTCCAATTAATTAATTCCGAAGCGTATAAGAATTTCAATTTTTTCCTCGTTACAGTTTACTTCCGGCGCCGAGCCAGGTGGTATGGGACCGAGAGGACGAGGCTCGGGAACAGAAACTTCGTCAGCGACCGGTTTCGGCTTTGGTGAAAGCCGTCGTCACCGCTCCTCCCTATGGACAGCGCAAAGGATGGGTTCCTCGCAACCCCGAGGTCATTACTTTTCCCTTTTTTTCTCCCCCAAAATCCTAATTTCATTAAAAAGAAAACCGAAACTTGAATTTTTCCAATAATTAATTATCAATTTCTTGGTAGAATCAAATATTTCCACCAGAATCACAAACCCGAGATAACTAAAAATAAATATCTCAAAATCGTACCGGAAAATCCATGGTTTTCGCTATTCTCGATTCAGCTGGAACGGAAAACATTTTAATTTCCAGGACTACGGCGACGGCGGAGCCTTCCCGGAAATCCACGTGGCTCAGTACCCCATGGGAATGGGGATGAAGGGTAAGGAAACCACCAGCAACGCCCTGGCGGTTCAACTGGACGCCCAAGGGAAGGTCAAATACGACGCGATCGCGCGCCAAGGTCACTCCAAAGACAAGGTCATCTACACCAAGCTCAGCGATTTGATACCTTCGGAGATTCTCAGCGAAGACGACCCGAGCTTGCAACCTCCCACCGAGGAGGAGATCGCCGAGCTGACGGAGAAGACCAAGAAGGCGCTGGACAAGATCGTCCAGTCGAAGATCGCGGCCGCCATGCCGGTGCGATGCCCCGACAAGCAGGCACCGGCTCAGTACATTCGATACACGCCTTCGCAGCAGGGGCAGTCTTTCAATTCGGGGGCCAAGCAAAGGGTCATTCGCATGGTCGAGGCTCAGGTCGATCCTATGGAGCCTCCGAAGTTCAGGTGAGAGGCTCGACTCGAGTTTCCAGGACCCTCGGAACCTTCTTATCCGGTGGTTCGCTTCCAAATTAGCTTTTTCGAGGCTGATTTTGGGTTCGCTTTTGTTTAGGATCAACAAGAAAATCCCTCGAGGGCCACCTTCGCCTCCGGCGCCGATCATGCACTCCCCGACGAGGAAGACGACGGTGAAGGAGCAGAAGGAATGGAAAATTCCGCCTTGCATCAGCAACTGGAAGAACGCCAAGGGCTACACCATCCCCTTGGACAAACGCCTGGCCGCTGACGGGAGGGGGTTGCAGCAGGTGCACGTGAACGAGAAATTCGCGAAATTGGCCGAGGCCCTGTACATCGCCGATCGGAAGGCCCGCGAGGCCGTGGAGATGCGGGCCCAGCTGGAGAAGAAGCTGGCGCAGAAGGAGAAGGAGAAGAAGGAGGACCATCTCCGGCAGCTGGCGCAGAAGGCCCGCGAGGAGCGCGCCTCCCTAAAGTCCTCGGCCGCCCTGGACAAGGCCGAGGAGTCCCGGGAGAGGGACCAGCTGCGGCAGGAGCGACACAAGGACCGCGCGAGGGAGCGCAACCTGGCCCGGGCGGCCCCGGACAAACGCTCGCGCCTCCAGAGGGAGCGCGAGCGCGACATCAGCGAGCAGATAGCCCTGGGGCTGCCGGCCAAGAGCGTGACCAACAGCGGCGAGGTGCAGTTCGACCAGAGGCTCTTCAACACCACCAAGGGCATGGACAGCGGCTACGGCCACGACGACGAGTACAACGTCTACGACAAGCCCTGGAAGGACTCCAACTCCATCGGCTCGCACATATACCGGCCCAACAAGAACGTGGACGCTGAGATTTACGGCGACGACCTGGAGAAGCTCGTCAAGACCAACAGGTGCGGTTTTCCTCGTGGACGAGGCACGTTTTTTTTTTTTCTCGAGGACGAGGTGGTACATGGTGGATTTTTGTTTTTTGTTTGTTCCAGGTTCGTCCCCGACAAGGAATTCAGCGGCACCGACAGATCGGCCACCAGGTCGGGCCCGGTGCAGTTCGAGAAGGACGAGGAGGATCCGTTTGGTTTGGATCAGTTCTTGAAGCAGGCCAAGCGCGCCAGTAGTTCGACCACCGCTGCCAAGCGCAAGGACGACCGCGACCAGCGCAGAGAGGACCGCGATAAGAGGAGGAAACATTAACGTTACTGTATTTATTTTTATACTATTTACCGTTTTTTCCCCCCTTTATTTTTGAGGATTCCTCCATTCGGGGAGGATTTTTCGGGTGGGACACCCATGCGATGGAATATCGTGTTTTTGGATTATTTTGATTTTCGTGGAAAAATACGACATTTCATCGATTGGAAAATTGATACGTAAAATACGTAAAGAAAAAAAATTGATTTTCTTTTTTTTTAAAGATTCCAATTTTAAGATTTTTTTTTTGGATGTGACTCGAGCGGTGGAATATTGTATTTTCTAGTTTATTTTTTATTTTTATTTTTATTATTCTTTTAATACGATGTTCCACTGAATGGGAAAGCAAAAACAAATTTGGATTTTACACGGAAATTATTATTATTATTATTATTATTATTATTATTGTCATAGTCATAGAGCATTTGCAGAAATAGGTAAGAGTAGTGATAAGTTTCCCGCAATTATTCTCTTTCATTAATTTTTCTTTTCTGAAATAGATAATAAAAAATACCGTTAAGTATAGCATAAAAATTCGTAATCAGGATTATTCTAAATTTACTAATTAGCATAATTTTTCTCGAATTAATCTGTAATTATGAAAAATACGAAATTTCGTGGTTTCTCTTTTTACTACGAATCCAGATTTTAATTAAACGTTTATTAATTAGCACGAAAGTCTTCGCAAGCATTCGAATTTTTTTTTATAATTCATTAATTATTAATTCCAATTATCATTATTATTATTATCATTATTATAAATATTCCTATTTTTAAGTATCATAGAAATTCAAATTTGCCGCCAATTCTAGGGATAATTCCGCTCCAAGGGAACGAACCAATAGTGTTCGGGATTCCGTTGGAGCGGATTTGTAACTTTCGGAAATTATCAAATCCGCTCCAGGGGAATGTCGAATCTCATTCGTTGGTTCCAAATTCGTTCAATTCGTTTTTTCCCCTCTTCGCCGGGTGAACTTCCCGGTGACGTTTCGCGTCGCCATCGTTGTTTTCGTCAAATTCATTGTTTACTCGTCGTATCGACGATAAAATAAAGTAAAATAAAATAAGGATTCAATAGAAAAAAAAGAAGGCATCCAAAAATGTCTTTGGCGGACGAGCTTTTGGCGGATCTCGAGGAAAACGATGACTCCGACGAGGCCATGGAGGAACCCGAGCCGGAATTTATTCCGGCCGCTGTCGCGAAGCCAATTGAAGAAGGTTAAGTTTTGTTGTTGTTGTTATTATTATTATTGTTATTGTTATTGTTATCATTATCATTACCATTATCATTATCAACATTTTATACATTATTACCATTTTTACCATCATTACCATTTTTACCATTATTACCATTTTTACCATTTTTACCATTTTTATCATTTTTATCATCATTACCATTTTTACCATTATTACCATTTTTATCATCATTACCATTTTTATCATCATTACCATTTTTACCATTATTACCATTTTTACTATTATTACCATTTTTATCATCATTACCATTTTTACTATTATTACCATTTTTACCATTATTACCATTTTTATCATCATTAACATTTTTACCATTTCTACCATTATTAACATTTTTACCATTATTACCATTTTTACCATTTCTACCATTATTACCATTTTTACCATTATTACCATTTCTACCATTATTACCATTTTTACCATTATTACCATTTTTATCATCATTACCATTATTACCATTTTTACCATCATTACCAGTTTTATCACCATTAACATTTTTACCATTATTACCATTATTACCATTTTTACTATTATTACCATTATTATTATTACTATTATTGTTGTTATTATTATAATAATAATAATAATTATCATCAGCATGATTTCTGTAATTAGTAACTGAAATAATAATAATACTTATCATTGTACCTGAAAACGATTTTCAATATTATCTTCATCGTTATTATCATTATTGCGAAAATCATTACCATTGCACTGATTTTTTTTCGTTATCGTTATCGTTACTTCCATCGTCGTTACGATAATAGCAACGATAATGATCGCGCGACAAGATTTGCGATATCAACAACTAAAATAACAGACATAAATAACACTCGAACCGGCCCATCGCAGAAATCAAAGTATCCTCCGTCCGGGAACTGGCGAAGCTTCGAGACTCGGAGCAACTCTCCAAGGTCATGCGGCAGATAGAGAAACACAGCAAACTTCCGCGAAAAGCCGCCGACATCATCGGTCCGGTGGAATCCGACCCGGAATACCAGCTGATCGTGGAGGCGAACAACATGTCGGCGGACATCGACGACGAGATCACCACCATCCATCGTTTCGTGCGAGACAAGTACTCCAAGAGGTTCCCCGAGCTGGAGTCCCTGGTGGTGGGGCCGCTGGAGTACGTGATGACCGTGCGCGAATTGGGGAACGACCTGGATCGCGCCAAGAACAACGAAACCCTCCAGCAGTTCCTCACCCAAGCCACGATCATGGTGGTCTCGGTCACGGCCTCCACCACTCAAGGTCAGCTCCTGACCGAGGAGGAGAAAGAGTCCATCTGCGAGGCCTGCGACATGGCGGTGGAGCTCAACAACTGCAAAGTCAAGATCTTCGAGTACGTCGAGAGTCGAATGGCCTTCATCGCGCCGAACCTCTCCATCATCGTGGGGGCCTCCACCGCGGCGAAGATCATGGGAGTCGCCGGGGGACTCACGAAGCTCTCGAAGATGCCGGCCTGCAACGTCCTGGTGCTCGGATCCCAGAAGACCACGCTCTCGGGGTTCTCCCAGGTCGCGACCTTGCCCCACACCGGGTTCATCTATTACTCGGACATCGTCCAGGACACGCCGCCGGACCTGAGGAGGAAAGCCGCGAGGTTGTTGGCGGCGAAGACGGTGCTCGCGGCTCGAGTGGACGCCTGCCACGAGAGCACGGACGGTCGGATAGGTCAGACCTTCCGAGACGAGATCGAGAAGAAGCTCGACAAGCTGCAAGAGCCTCCGCCGGTGAAGTTCGCGAAGCCTCTACCAAAACCCATCGATCCGGGTCGCAAGAAGCGAGGGGGCAAGAGGGTGAGGAAGATGAAGGAGAGGTACGCGATCACGGAGTTCCGGAAGCACGCGAATAGGATGAACTTCGCGGATATCGAGAACGACGCCTATCAGGAGGACCTGGGGTACTCGAGGGGTACCATCGGGAAGGCCGGTACCGGCAGGATACGATTGCCCCAGATCGACGAGAAGACCAAAGTGCGGATTTCCAAGACGTTGCAGAAGAACCTGCAGAAGCAGCAACAGTGGGGCGGTAGCACGACGGTGAAGAAGCAGGTGTCCGGAACCGCCTCGAGCGTGGCTTTCACGCCCCTCCAGGGCCTGGAGATCGTGAACCCTCAGGCTGCCGAGAAGAAGGTCAACGAGGCCAATGCCAAGTATTTCTCCAACACCGCGGGGTTCCTCAAGGTCAAGAAGACTTAGAGCGATCTCGCTCCGAAGAGAAGAAATTTGGGATCTTCGAAGACGAGTGTCGAAGTACGAAGGGGTATCCCCTGAAGATAATTGTGGTTTTTCGACTCGAGGGTTCGAAGTGTGCGAGTTCGAGGTGAGGCGAAGCTCGAGCGAAGCTGAAAATAAATGGATTTCGAGGATGTTCGAAAGAGCGGAGTTAAGGAGTGGGAGTGGAAGGAGTGACCAAAAGAAAAAGAGTTTTCGTTTGGAAACATTAATTTTAGTTTATTTGATTTTGTTTTATTTTATTTCAAATTTTGTCAGACTTCGTTCTTGTATTTATTATTGGTTTCTGATTTTCTGTAAACGTAAGGAAACCGAGTACCTATAAGAAAAGAAAAGAAAAAGAAAAAAAGATTTATTTTGACATGTCGATTTATTGTAAAATTGGAAATTGGAAAATTAAATATAATGAAAATAGTGACAATTTAAATTTCGCGCCATTAGGAATCGCCTGATACGAGGAATGTTCGGATATTTCAATTCCGTTGGAATCCCAGTTTGTCGGCATTCGATCCAAGGGAATAATCGAACCCCGTTGGTCGTTTCCTAGAAGATTCAAACGCGTTCTTTTCTACCGCGCATGCGCAGTACCCACTATTTCCAAAAGCGTCCACGTTTTTCCGTTAGGATTCGTTCCACAACTTCTTGGTTTTCGATCCAAGGGAATACTCGAACCCCATTGGTCGTTCCCCGGAAGATGCAAACGCGTTCTTTTCTACCGCGCATGCGCAGTACCCACTATTTCCAATAGCGTCCACGCTTTTCCGTTAGGATTCATACCACGTCGTCTTGGTTTTCGGTTCAAGGGAATACTCGAACCCCATTGGTCGTTCCCCGGAAGATTCGAACGCATCCTTTTCTACCGCGCACGCGCAGTGCCCACGAATTCAAAAGCGTCCAACGCTTTTCCGTTTCTTCGCACACAATTCACGCGCTTCCATCACACACGCACAAAATTCGAAACTCACACGTACATACACGCGCGCGCGCGCGCGCCTGACTCCAAAACTCACCGACGTGCGCTGTGAAGATAGAAAGAAACTAAAGAAAGACAAAAGCGTGGCGCCATATTGCTTGCTTGTGTTTGGTTTCACTGGTTGGCGCGTGGTCGTTGGAACATCGCGAAGCTGCCCTCGGCATCATGTCTGATAACCAAGTAAGTAACCGGGAAGCTTCCCCACGTCCAAGGGCGGCCGCACGCGCCGGCAACGGCCACCGGTTGAGCGACATAATCGCCCGCGCGGCTTTTCGCTCTTTCGCTAACCGATCTAACCTTCCTTCCCGCAGGAGTCAAAACCCGAAGCCGGCCCCGGAGACACGGGTTCCGAGTACATCAAGCTCAAAGTCGTCGGCAACGTGAGTGTCTTCTTTCACGCCTCCACCTTTACCTCTACTTCCACTTTTGCCCTCGTTCGCGGTTCCTTCCCCGCCCCTTCGAGGCAAAGTTGCGGGCCCAGCCGGGATGCCGCTTTCCAAATCCTTCAGGATTGCCACTCTTCCTGGGAATTCTCATTTTTTTTGTTCCTTCTCCTTTTTTTTTAGAGGATTTTGAATCTGGAAGGAACTTTTATTCTATTTTTGTAACAGTTTCCAGTCCTGGAGGGAATTTTTGTTTTTTTTTGGGGGTTGCATTCTTGAAAAGCAATTTTTTTTTTCTGTCGTGGAGTTGGATTCCTGGAGGGAAAATTTTTGTTCTTTTGCGAGGTTGGATTCCTGGAGGGAAATTTTTTTCGTCGGGTTGGAGTCTTGGAGGGAATTTTTCTTTCCTGGAAATTGGATTTTAGGAGGAACTTTTACTTTTTTGGAGTTGGATCCTTGGAGCGCAATTTTTTTTTCTTTTTTGGGGTTGGATTCTTGGAGGGAATTTTTTTTTGTTGGGTTCGAGTCTTGGAGGGAATTTTTTTTTTGTCGGGTTGGAGTCTTGGAGGGAATTTTTCATTCGTGGAAATTAAATTTTAGAGGGAACTTTTTTTGGGGGGGGGTTGGATCCTTGGAACCCATTTTTTTTCTTTTGTGGGGTTCGATTCCTGGAGGGAATTTTTTTTTTTGTCGGGTTGGACCCTTGGAGAGCAATTTTTTTTCTTTTGTGGGATTTAAATTTATTTATTTTTTTGTTACCGTTCCTTCGTGGGCATTCCTGGAGGATTTGATTACAGTAGCTTCTAAAACAATTCCGAAAAAAAATATTCAGATCCATTCCTAATTTTTTCTTTTGGGTCTCCAGGACAGCAATGAAATTCACTTTAGGGTTAAAATGACCACCCAGATGGGAAAACTCAAAAAATCGTACAGCGATCGCGTGGTATGTACTCTACAACCAATTTATTTATTTATGTACTAACTTGCATGCCTAATTCATTATTTTTATTTGAAGTTGAATTTTTACCAATATTACCTTTATTACCATTTTTGCCATTTTTACCAATATTACCATTATTACCATCTTTGCCATTTTTGCCATTTTTACCATTATTACTATTTTTGCAATTTTTACCATTTTTACCATTACCATTGTTGTTATTATTATTATTATTATTATCATTATTATTATTATTATTATTATTTATTTGTCAGGGAGTACCAATGACATCGCTGAGGTTTCTCTTCGACGGAAAGAGAATCAATGACGACGAAACACCAAAGCAGGTAATCGTTGTTTTTTCTTTTCTCCCCGAATTTTTGGAAATACAAGAATCTCTAAAAGAAAAAATAACGTCAAACTTGAATTTCCAATTATTTACTATTTTTTCCCGGTGCAATCGCAGTTGGAGATGGAGAACGACGACGTTATCGAGGTCTATCAGGAACAAACCGGTGGTCGTTACTGAAGGAAACAACATTGCTTTACTATTCTAATTACTACAATTACTACTAATAATAATTAAAGAAAAAAAAAACAACACAAATCGTAATAGTAATAACAACAACAACAACATCATCAACATTCTGAGCCAAAAGCCATGGAAATTTGGTTTTCATATTTTCAAGAAAAAAAAAAGAAAGAAAGAAAGAAAGCGAGAACTCGATGAAAGGACAAAAAAGGAACACACGAACTTATCGATGAGACTTGGAAAATCTTCCGAAGGATGGAAACTCGATTCGACTCGAGAAGCAACATTTCTTTTCGCAGTTTCTCCGCGAAATCGACAAAATTGACAACCGAGGATCGAGTTCGTGGCGAGCGAAGAGCAGAAATAAATATCGAAGCCACTTCGTCGGACGACAAAGTCTACGATTTCCATTGGTTTCTTCATCTTCTTCTTTTTTTTTTAATTTTATATAATTTTGGATTTCACGTTTTTCCTTTTCGCTCCAAAATACAATTTCGCGGATCGTCTTTGACGTTGTTTCCTTCTTCTTTTTTTTTTTTTAACATTCCGGGATTTCTTCCCTCGCGAAGAAAATTGCGAAACGAGGTAGAGGCGGGGAAAAAGAAAAATATCGTTGTCCAAAGTACCTCTGTAGGGTTTACCACTGTAAACTTTTCTGGTTTCAATAAATAATAATAATAAAGGAAAAATCGAAAAATTCTCGCGAAAAATAAGAAAGGATCGAATGGAAGAGAAACGATACCATTTTAATTCTATAAAAATTCATAGAAACGAGCTCCAATTATTTTTCTTTTGCATTTTCTTGTTTTCTTTTTTTCCCCGTTTTCATTTTCGAGGAAACGCAGGAACTCAAATTTTCTTTCTTGCAATTATTCTTCCTGTTCGGGATTTTATACTTTTTTTTATCGCATTATTTTTTATTCCAAAAAAAAGGATCGCAATTTTTTCTATTTGAAAAAATTGTTATCGATATTTTCGTGATTGAAAAAATTATTAATTGGAACAATTTCAATGAAAGAAAATAATTGTAATTTCGAAAAAATGGAATTTTTGAAATTTGGGCAACAAAAAATTGCGATTTTTTTCGGACATTTTTTTTTTGCAAAAAAACAAGAAATTAAATTTTTCCGGTTTCCTCGAAAATGAAAGAAAAAAAAAACTCAAAATCAGCCATGGGTTGATGGATAATTACGCGACAAGAGTTTACAAGGGAATCGAAGGAAATTAATTGAAGAGAGAGAAGAGAGATGTCATTAATTAAGAAAATTTAGAGATTAAGGTAATTACTAATTAACGAAAGGATTCTTCTTCGGTGAATGTATATCTTCTACCTACTGAATACTTGGAAAAAAAACAAACAAACGAAACAGAAAAATGGCTTTTGTAAACTGCAATCTGGAGTAATAAAAATCATTCTTTTTTCACATTACAATTTTTTTTTCCTCAATTTTTGCAAGCAGGCGTCGAAAATAATGTGAGAAAGGAACCCAGAAAAAATTCCAAACGGAAATTTACGAAATTCGCAAAAAAAAAACGCATTTTTCCTTTCACAGCGAGAAAATTAATTGCAATAACGTTTGGGAATTTAACAACAACAAAGAAATCCCTAAAATCCGGGAAAGTAAAATAAATTCTAAATATCAGGAATTTACAACAAAAAAAAAATCCTAATATTTAGGAAAATAATATAAAATAAATTCCTAATTTCGATTTTAAATTTTTCCCACACGCGACCCAAAAATGGATTTCGACGAATTTTCCACGTCCCCCAAAAAAAAATTAAAAATCCATAAAAGAAAAATTTCTTTTTTTTTGCTCCAAGGGAGAAAAATATTTCGGTAGTACAACTGATTTATTATTTTTCTTATTTTTTTTTTTTAATGCACTTTTGTCAAACACGAAATCTCTAATGCGCTCATAAAAGCCCTTGCGATGCATCGAGTTATTATTATTATTAATAATAATATTATTATTATTATCCTATTATTTTCCATTTGTTGTTTTCCATGAAATTGAAATCGCTGCGGTTTCTCGCTTCTCCTTCATTTCCATTCAATTTTTTCCTTCTTTTTTATTATCATCATTATTATTATAATAATCGTTATAATAATTACGAAGCTAAAATAATTAATTCATTAATTCATCCAATTATATTAAATACCATTAAAGTTACCAACTATCGTCGTTATTATCAATTTAACATAATTCATTAATTCATTACTCGTCCAATTAATTCATTAATTGGTTAAAGGAAGAAAAAGAAAAAAAAAACATTCCTTAAAAATAACGATTACTATTATTTACACGAATCGGTTGTTGCGATACCTTTTTTTTTTCCTTGTTGTTATCGTTAATAACAATCGACATGATTTCGTTTTTGTCCTTCAGCTTCGCCTCAACAATGTTAATCCATTTATTTATTTATTTATTTTTTTCTTTTTCGTTAAATTCTTTTTTTCCGTTGCCGTTCATTTTCTTTTATTTTTTTTTTCTTTTGTCACAAAACACAGCCCATATTTTTTTTCCTCGTCGTCTCGTTAATTATTAATTAAATATGCACTAATGTTTAATTATTTTACTTTGCTTTGCTTTGCTTTATAATAAAATTCTTTTTTTTTCTTTTGTTTTTTTTTTTGCAAAAACAATCGACAGGGAGTAGCAGTGACAGTAATAGTAATAGTTGAAGTAGAGTAATAATAATAAAAATAATAATAATAATAATAATCAACGGTACGATAAATTCGAAAAAAGAAAAAGAGAAAAATTATAGAAATATATCACCCCCCTCCTTCCCCCTTTTTTCTTTTTTTTCTTATGTTACAGAGAAAATTTTGATTAAAACAAAAAATTTATTCACTTCCAAAAAAATAATAATAATAATAAAAAGTAAAATATTCGAATTTGTAACCGATCGATTTCCAATAAAAAAAAATACGTTTCCTTGATTTCCCCTTTTTTTCGATAAAAAAAAAGTTATATTTTTTCTTGGAAGAAAAAATATAATACATTTATTTGGATTTCATCATTTGAATTTTTTTGTCATCATTTAAATTATACGAATTTTTTTTTTCGCCCGTAAATTCAATGTATATACTAATTTGTCAAAATAAATTATTACATACATTTTATTTACAAGAAAAAAAAAAGAGAAGAGATTTTTCTTTAATTCCATTATTCTCGTTACCAATAATATTTTATGCGAAATCGTTCCGATAATTAATAATTATGGGATAATCTCGATTCGACAGAAATTGTATATCGATAAAATTCAATGTGGGGGGTTCTTTTTTTTTTTCAAAGACGTTATCTCAGTCTTTCATCGTTTCTCTATGATACAGCTCTACTCTAAAATAATAATAATAATAATAATAATAATAAAAATTAGAATTAAAACAATTTCAATAATAATAATCTAAGCATAGTTCCCCACACTTTCGTTTTCATTCCGAAAGAATTTTTGGTAATTTTCGGAAATTAAAAACTACGTCAGATCGCTTCGAAATTTCCTCAAACGAAAATTAATTATATATTTTCCTTAAAATTCCGAATGAAAAAAAAAAAATGCCAACGTTTCAGAATCCAATCACTTTTTTTCCCCAAAACTTTCCAATTTTTTTTGGTCAACCGCTTCTCCCGAGATTTTCGAAAATAGGAAAATTCTTTTTTTTTTAATCCCAATTTTTCACTTGACCCGCGAAAATACGAAAACGCATAAAAAAAAATCGAAAATTTTTTGTCCTTTCGTTTTTCTTTTTCAATAAAATTTTGAAAATTCCCAATTTTTCTCCTAAAAAATAAAAAGAAAATCAAGAGAAGCGTTTTTGCATTTCCACTCTCGCTCTTTTTTTTTTCTTCTTTTCCTTTTCAAAATCACTCGTCAAGTAAATTCCCAATAAATTCACATCCATATCCATTCGTTATTCGATAAGTGAGTTATTAATACTTTCAAAAAACCGTTGAATTGCGACGAAAATGAATTCATTGCATCGTAATTATAATAAATATAATACTTAAGTCCTAGCAAAATTCGAGCGAATCTGTTAATCCAATTTATTATTATTATTAATTAATATTATTAATATTTCTCATTTACTCTTGTTTATTTCTTTTTTTTTTGTTTTCTTTCTTAAAGCGTTGTTATTATATTGGCGAGGCATTTTCCCATTTGTTTCTTCGTCTTCCACGTAAACGCCGTATTTGTCATTTACAAAACGGAAGAAACTCCAGCGAAATACGAATTGTTTAAAAACTCGAGCCCTCCTCAATCTGAGATTCGGCGAATTCGAAAAAAGGTCACAGCGCGTCGCGATGCCAAACCCACGTTTTCTTCGTGTGATCGAATCTGTGTGCCAACCATTGTTGCTCCAACAATTGGTATCTGTCTTGACTTAGATACAATGGTTTCCCGCGTCTGCGAAAAAAAAGAAAAAAATAATTGATTAATTAAAATAAGTAAAATAAATAAATAAATAAATAAAATAAATAAATTGATTGTACCTTAATTTCGAAATGCGTTTTTTTAAAAAGATTTTTGTGAAACGATTTTTTCACGAAAATAGAAGAATTTTGGAAAAAAAAGAACGAAAATACGAATTTTCTAATTGAAGAAAAATAACAAATCAGAAAATTCGGAAATCGTCGAAAGAAATAATAGATAAAATTATTATATTTAATTTGTAAGCATTATAATTGAAATAAATTGGAAAATTATTGAAGCAATTATTGAAAATTGAAATTATTAGAATTCCAGAAGGAATTTGAATATTTCAAAATTGTAAAGAGAAACAAACAATTATTTTTTTTCTTTCAGGGTTTTGGAAACTCGAGGAAAAAATGTCATTTCAGTTGGAAATGGAATTTTTTTTTAGGGAAGATTTAAAATAATTTCAATTTTATATAATTGCTTCAATAATTTTCCAATTTATTTGAATTATTAGGTCGGTGCGTAATTAACGACGATTATTTTCAAGGCGGTCGTGCAAAATAATCGTCGTTAATTATGCACCGACCAAATAATTCAAATAAATTGGAAAATTATTGAAGCAATTATTGAAAATCAAAATTATCATAATTCCAGAAGGAATTTGAATATTTCAAAATTGTAAAAAGAAAAAAAAAATATTTTTTTTTCTTTCAGGGTTTTGGAAACTCGAGGAAATATTTTTTCTTCCCGAAAAAATGTCATTTCAGTTGGAAATGGAATTTTTTTTAGGGAAGATTTAAAACACGAAAGTTCAAAAATTGAGAAAAAAGGAGAGAATCTCACTTTAAATCCTTATCCTCTTCCTCGAAATCGTCGAGGTACAGGGATCCCCATAAACAAGCTCTCTTGCCGCGGATCACAATAATATACGTTGACGTAACGACTAAGAAAATTCCAGTACCTCCCCCGCAGCTGACGGAGTGCTGAAAATTAAGAAAAAAAATATTTAATTGAAATACAGAGAAAATTCGAAATTTGAAAAAATCGTAAAATTGATTTAAAAAATTTACAGTAATTTTATATAAATTAATTACCTCGCTTGGAATGATTAATAATTAATTTAATAATAGAAACCAATGAAATTACGTGAAATTGAAGCAAATTCCATTTATTTTTTAAACTTTTGAAAAAAAAAAGAAAAAATACCATACCTGTACCGCTTCGCAAACGGTGAGATTTTTACAGCAGGTTTGTTTCACGCAAACAATGGTACCGCATAAAAGACAAATGCCCATTTCCTGGGGCACCGAGTGACATTGGCGGCATTGTCGTTCGTGGTAATACTGCAAAGCCAGAAAAATTCGCGAATTAATATCGAACGAATGAAAAGTAATAAATTCTATTGTTAATAATTAATAAATAAATAATAATTCTAATTTTAAAAATTGATTCCCAATAAGATGAAATAAAAATGGAAAATAATGGAATAAAAAATTCGAATTAATTTTCTAGAAAGAAAAAAAATATATATTTTCGACTCACCGTGAAAATCTTTTCATATTCCCTTGGAAGACTGATGAGTTTAGGAACTTGCCACGAAATATGTTGGTCGGCTATCAAGCTCCTGGTGCCGTTATCGCGCGTGTTCACGAAAGCGCACAATTTCTCGCACCAGACGCGCGGTAGGGACACGCTGGTGTCCTCCCAGGAGCTGTCGGGCCAGTTGAGGGCCACCGCAGCGTTGAAGGACTCCCAGTTCATGCCCTCGGTCACGAGCTCCAGGTAATACACCAGCCTCACGAACTCCGTCTGCGAGGTGCGAACCGAGGGCAAGGGTTGCTTGTACAGGTGGTAGCGCAGTAGCGCAGCTACTCGCAGAAACGGCAGACACAGGGTTTGTATCTGAAACGAAATGAAAATTTTGATTTAAAATGGACAAAAAAAAATAAATAAAAAAATATAAAAAATTGAAATATAGAGAGAATCTTAAAATTACGGGAAAAATGGGAGGTAAAATCGAGACTAATGGATATTATTAATTTGGGTATTAATTAATTTTGGAATTTTTCAATTTAAAAGTGTATTTTAGAATTTTAAATTTCCAAATTCCAAATCTCAAACTCAAAAATGTCATATTCTAAATTTCAAATTTCATAATTTCAAAATTTTAAAATTTCAAATTCCAAATCCCAAATTTCGAACTTAAAAAATTCCAAATTCCAAATTTTAAATTACGAATTCAATTTTATTCTAATTTCACGAAAATGGAAAAATCTTGGGGGAAAAAATCTTATTAAACAAAATAAATAAATAAATAAATAAATAAATAATTTTGTCACCTGCTGCTCGATGCAGTGTATCTTGACGTAAGCGTATCGCGCGTTCGAAGACGTCGATGATCTATACATGATGTCGTCGTTACGATAAAGGTCACTTTCGTTGAGATAATTAATAATTTTACAGAGTATCGTCTCCGACGAGACGTCACCGCGATCCACGCGTTTCCCTCGACGTAGAATCGTGTTTCGCTCGTCTTCCGACATATTACAGCTAATTTGAGTTATTACTTGGTAATACAATAAATTATACATAACTTTCACCACCGCCGAGAAGTAAGCTGCAACGAGAAAAAGAGAAAAAAAATTCATTAAAAACAATTTAAAATTTCGTAACTTCAAAATTTCATAATTTCATAATTTCAAAATTAGAAAAACAATCGTTACGACTGCGAAACATTGAAACACCAATTTTGGGGCAGGAAAATCCTTACTTTGATCCAAATGCAGAGGCAGCAGAAGGATAAATTGCAGTAAAAGTGCCGTGGGGTCTCGAAGCAACAAAGGTACCTCCCTTTCATGGGGTGTCAAAGCCAAAGGTGTGCTTGTTTCCGTTGGGATCCCCGTTAATTGCTCCCAGGTGTGGTGAACTGGCCATTTCGTGAGGACTCTGGCGTGCGTCGCTAATACGTGAAGCAAAGCCACTGTAGGAAAAACAAATAAATAAATAAATAAATATTGTATTATTTTTGGATGAAATTTTTTTTCTTTTATTTTGAATTTTTTTTTTATAGTATTGAGGATAGACGACACTCACCTATACAATTTCTTTTTGGAGTAAGAGGTATCTTGGTGGGTGGAGACACGCAAGGGGAGCCACCGCGTTGAACGAGTTCTATTTCGAAATTGGTACGAGCTATAGAAGTTACGATAAGGAACAAGATTTGATGACTAGGCGGACAATTTTTAGGTGTGTATTTCATGTAAGTGGAACTCGTCATGTCTTCCATCGCGTTTCCCATCGCCACTGCCAGGTTCGACGAATCCTGCAAAATTTCAATGTTTTTTCAAATTATTTCTAGCAATTTTTTTCGCATTTTTCTTCTAATTTTTAGGATTTTGAATTTTCCTTAAATCTCCAATATTACGAATTTTGAATTTTTTCAATTTCCAATTTTTTTATTTTCTCTAAATTTCTAATATATTTCAATTTTTCAATTTTTTCAATCTCTAATTTTCTTAGTTATTCATTTTCAATTCCATTTCCATTCCGTGAAACGACTGGAAATTCAATTTTGCAATCATTGATTAAATTTCTTGAGATCTTTGAGAAACAAATCCTTCAGAAATTTAAATATTTAATTTTTCAAAAACCAAAAACAAAAAAAAATATTCCATCATATTTTCAATGCACTTACGGGATTACGTGGAATTTCTTTGAGGAATTTGTTCAATTCAGTGAGTATCGTCATGGAGGATGCGTGTCTGGATTGAACTATGGCCGCGCGTTCGCCCAATTGGGGCGACAGGGGCAGCACGGAATTGGCTAATTGTCGACACAGGGGGCAAAGGTACTCCCCGTGGTCCACCGCCAGACTCTGTTGACGTTGCGTCGTCTGTCGATCGCGTTGCTGGTCGCGAAGCGTGTCCAAGTACGATTTCAGGCAGTCCAGGTGCAAGTGGTGGCCACAGGTTTGCACGTGGACGCCCCCTTCCCAGCCCAGATTCACCGAGAGCAGCCACGAAAACTGGAGAACGCAAATTCAAAATTAAAAGAACGTCGAGTCACGTGAAAAAAAATTTAAAGACAAAAATAAATAAAACAAATAAAAATATTCAAAAAATTCTTTAAATAACAATAACAATTTTTAACAATTTTTTTAAAAATTGAAAATAATAAAAAAAAAATACACACGTTGCCAAAATGTCGCTCCAGGATTTCCAGCCGATTGTCGAAATGCGCGGCTCGAGTGTCGGTCATGGAAATCGGTGAATCGTCGTCGGACGTGGGTAAAACCGGTCTCTCGACTTTCCTTCGCTCGTGTCCGATGACGCTGGTCGCCTGGAGCAGGACCACCAGCCCCATGGGTTTTTCTTCGCTGCTCGGCGTGCTCTGGTTGCAGATCACGCAGTGGTACTCCTTCTTGCTGGCCAATTTCGCTGGACCATCCGCGTGGTCCCATTCCATTCCAGAGACTCCAGCTTCGTCTGAAAAAAATTCGTAGAAATTCTTCAGTTACAAATTCCAAAAGAAGAAAACAGAATATAGACCAATTCCAGACTCTGGATTTGTCTGAAAAAAATTTGGAAATTCTCCAGTCACGAATTTCCAGAGAAAAAAAAATATAGAAAAATTTCAGAGACTCCAATTTCGTCTGAGAAAAATTTGGAAATCTTCCAGTTACGAATTTCCAGAGGAAAAAAAATATAGAAAAATTCCAGAGACTCCAACTTCGAATGAGAAAAATTTGGAAATCCTCCAGTTACGAATTTCCAGAGGAAAAAAACTATAGAAAAATTCCAGACTCCGGATTCGTCTGAAAATCATTTTGGGAATTCTCCAGTTACGAAAAAAAAATTCCAGCCGACCGGAGAACCCACCAGTTTCCATGGCCTTCTTCATGAACTGCTTCTGCTTGTCCGCGAACTCCGCCATGAGCTTCTCCTGCCTCTCCCTGGCCCTTCGTCGCCTGGCTTCGCGCTCCTTGTCCTCGCGCTCGCGCTGCTCGTCCTCGCACTCCTGCACCCGCGGCCACAGCTTGTTGCGCGTGTCGACGATGCTGTCGCGACACATCGGGTCCAGGTTGGCGATCTTATTCAGCAGCTGCGAGATGAAGAACGGCCCGTCGCCGATCCGCGACTCGCCGCTCGACTCCGGCGTCTCCGAGGAGCTGCCGGCCTCGTAGAAGGACGACGCGTTCGCCGTCGACGTCGCTTGCTCGGGATTGTAGCTGTCCGGGACCCCGGACAACTGCGAGTGCAGCTGCAGCAGCAGGGAAATTATGCTCTCGCCGACTTTCACCGTTTGCGGTTGCATGGCTCCCATCTGAAAAACGAATCGGACAGAATATAGACAAAATCCAGACTCTAGATTTGTTTGAAAAAAATTTGGAAAATTTTCCAGTCACGAATTTCCAAAGAAAAAAAAATATAGAAAAATTCCAGAGACTCCAACTACATCTGAGAAAATTTTGAAAATTCTCCAATTACGAATTTCCAAAGAAAAAAAAATTCAGAAAAATTCCAGAGACTGCGTCAACTAGGAATTTTCATAAAATTCCTCCGGGGCCTGGAAATCTTGCTCACCTGAGCTTCCCTGCGTTTGAGGTGACCGCCGGGGTTGGAGGTCGAGGGCACGATCTCGGTGGTCGTCACCCCCGAGGACCTCAGCCGCGGGTACATGGTTTGCGCCGGAACCACCTCGTTCCCGGCGAGGACAGCGGGCCGTTGAGGCGTCGGAGGCAAAGCCGGTTGCTCCAGAGTAACTAAAATACAGGAACGAAGTATTAATTATCAAAGAACGTAAAATTCCAATTTGAGGAAAATTCTAATGACTTTTTTAGACTCGAAATTCATGAATGATTATATTTTTATCAGGATGGATTTTGATTTATTTATTTTTTTTTTTTGGTCGAATGACAATGGCAAGATGGTACTTTTTTTTTTTTTTCGTTTGGATGCTTGTTGTTTTAATTAATAAAACGTACTGTTCGGTGAAGGAAGTAATTCAAGGGCAAGGGCCGTGGATTCTTCATTGGATGGCGGTAAAGCTCTTTGCAGGGATGGCAATAAGTCATCGTCAGAGATGTTGCCACGAGGAATGGCAACGATTCCATCTTCGGGTACAATTGCCATGCCATACTCTACGGTAATAAAAATTAATAACGAAATTTCGAACAGGAAACAGAAATCAAGCCAACTAGAGTCAAGCCATTCTCTTTTAAACGCACAACTACCATGTTTTTTTTTCTCAATTTTTAGAAACTATCGGTATTCGATCTCTGTAATTTCTTTTCGGAGGAATCGAAGGAAGTCGAGCGATCAATTTGGAACTCACCACCTCCGTCCGTGGAAGGAAGCGCAGGGAGATTCATCGCAGTGGTTTCGTTGATGTCGTTGTCACCCGGATAGTCCACCGAGGGTAGGGCCAAGACTCCGGAGGAATTGTCATCGGTGTCGTCGTTCAACATGATCGAAGTCGTCACCGTCACATTGGCCTGAATGTCCCACTCGATTTCACCTGAATCGAAGAGAAATGGAAAATTAATTCGATCGATGTTGAATACATTCATTCCGACCTATTTCTAAATAATTATTGAACAATTGAAAATTTTATTCGCACGAATAAAATTGAAATCGAGAGAAAAAGTTAGAGATCGAGGGAATTCTTACTATCGGAGCTGGTAGGCTCGGGTTCCTGGACTAGAATCATTCGAGGGATGACCGTCCGAAGATTCTCCGATAAGTTGTCCGACTCGTACCATCCAGCAAGATCCTTGATAACTCGTGGCCCCGGGTAGGTGTACTGGCACAAGGGGTTTGTCTGTAAGAAATATCGTTCTCGAGTGAATTTTACATTCCAGAAACTGCTATGTTTTTTTTTTTCTTATCCCTTCGCAGCTAATTTGTAATTTTTGTGAATTTTCTCTAAGCGAGTCGAGTCGAGTAGGTCGTACCGATTTGTCCGGAACCTCGGCGGTCATCACAGCCATTTCAAGGAGGTAAATGGTCAAAGCGATGACATGTTCGGAAATGTTGTGTCCATTCACAGCCTTGTGGAGGATAATGAGAATCATGGCGTGAAAAACTCTGGATCTCAGGACGAGTCTTGGGTCGTCGTAATCCGGAGACACCGGAGCTGGGTGTCTGAAAGGTGGCCACGGAGTCGCACTGTTCTTCAGCTTCCCCGATTGCTTCACGCTGAAAAACGAAATTTGTTCGATTCGATTTAGAATTATATATTTTTTTTTTATCGAACGACAATAATTCTCGATATTTAAAAAAACAATGATAATATCAAAAGATTTCGCTGAATTTGGGGATTATTCATTGCTCGACTCACTAATTGGTAAACCGATCCATGGAAATCTGGAAATCCCTTCGCTGCATTGCTCTGAGTAAAACGTGCAGCGGATCGAAGAGTTCGTCCCAAACTTTAGGTTTCGGCCCGTACATGCCCTGTTGCATGTTGCCACTCGCTTCGAGGTTCGGAGCTCGATACTGAGCGACCTGAAAATAGAGAGCGAAGGGTCGAATTTCAATTTAGACATTTTCAAAAAGGTATGTTTATTCATTTTTTTGCGAGCGATGTCTCACCTCAGCTAGGACCGACTCGAAGTCCCTGTTCTGAGTGGTTCCGCAGCGTTCGGGCATCATCTCCATCAACTGACTGTGAGTTTTGTCCCCGATGCAGAGCAAAGTGACCATCTCCAAGCGAGACATCTCCGGATCGGACAATCCCAAGTTCGTCCTTACACTGACTAGTGTCGCTAAGTAAGTTAAGCAGCTTTCCAGCATCGGTGTCTCGTGCATGCCTTCGAAGTACTCGTTCTGCGAGGTCCGATAGTAGCTCAGACTCATCCATTCTTGCAAATGGAACCTGCGAAGGGGTGATATTTCCATTTAGAGGCCATTTAATAAATATATATCAATTATTTCTCGATATCCTAAAAAAAGGGGAAACAATTTTTTCAAAAATTATTCGATGTCTCGAGGCGAATTTCATTAAATTTCTCTCTCGACGCGAATGAAATGGAATTTTTTGTTACTTGGTACCGATAAAAAAAAAAATCTGATTGCTTAATGATAACGAGAGAAAATCTCGCAATGAGCAAACAAAAGAAGGTTTGTCGTCACTCGCTTACTTTTCAATGATCGTCTTCAGAACGACTTCGGGCTGCAGCTTCGTAGCGCAAACTTGAAGAAGGTAAAGATCGGCATCCACCATCGAATTGCAAAAATTGGATTGCACATAGGTCATCGCTTGTCCCTTGATTTGCAGTCCGTTGCGCACCCATAAGCCGTTTAGTATTTCATAAAAAGCTACCTGTTCAAACAGACAAGAAAAAGCAAAATTATGAGCGAACTCGATTTTATCGAAGTCTGATTCTAAGATCGAACTTCAAAAATTTTAAAAATCCACATAAAAGATAATTAATAAAAATATTAAAGGTGCATGTATCCCAATTATCGACAAAATCCATTTCGAGAAGCAGAAATAAATTTTTTTTTGAGTAATCGAAAGATGCACATGTCGAGCGGAGCTAGTCTCGAGAGACAATTTAATCGAGTAACTCGAATTTCCATAAATGGTATTCTTTGAACCTAAAAAAAATCTAGTTAGAAAACAATAACAATGATAATTGTTAACAATATTCAACTTTTCAAATGACTTAAAAATATTTTTATGTAAAATTTATTTTTAGGAATCTTATATTTTTTTAATTTTCTTTCTACTTATAGATTATAAAAAATTATTTATGATACATTCAAATTCAATTCAATATTATAAAAAATTTTGTTCGAATAACAAAAATTTGTTTTACATTACGATATGTAATTTAATTAAAATGTAATTATTTATCTTATGTATAATAATCTTAATTTATATTTCTTATACAAAATTTAGCTTTTACACGAAATGGAACATTCATTAAATTATTCTTTATGTTAATTTATTCTAATTGATTCTTTATGTTAATTTGTTTAAAAAAAAAAAAGGACTTTATTTTCCAGGATATTTGAAATTTCGCGGTAATCCTGCCTCAGGTCAGCCATAGTTACTTTCTCGGTCACCACCACCATGAAACCTATGCCCCCTCATTCTGCCCCGTCCTATACATACACATTATATATATATGTATATATCCTTCTATAGAATATATATACATGCACAGAATATATAAATACATAAAATTCCCCTTTCCCCTCCTCGACCCCACCGTCAATTAGCCCAAGCGTCATGAATGGTTGGTGAATCGTGGATGGTCGAGTTCCATGTTGCTTGGTCGTCTTTCTTGAGTTCTCGAGTTTCGACCGACCAAGAGACGAGAAGCGTCGTCTTTGTGTCTTGTCCTGTCTTGTTCTTTCCTTTCTTTCTATCTCTTCCCCTTTCTCCAACAAAGAAAAACTTACATACATACACCTATATATATATATCCAAAAAAAAATTCCAAAACCAGGGGAGCCCCTATTTCCCAGGTGCTCCTTGGAGTCACCTCCTCGCTGTTCTCTCACCCTGGTAGATCCCTAGGTCATTAACTAGGTAATGACCCTTCCAACCAGCTCCAGAGACCTTTGTTCCCATTACTGACCCCCTTTCCGACCCACCCGGACCCAATTTGGGGTCTATCCACTAAATCCGAGCCCAAAAAACCACCAATTTCCCCAAAATGAGGGCTTTTCGACTTCCGATCCTGTCCATCCTCGTCCTCTCGGTGCTCCCGCAGACCCGGAGCTTGGACATCGAAATCGCAGAGATCACCGACATCTTCAAGTTCGGCTACGAGCTCGGCCGGGACATCCTCGAGAACTGGGACCTCCTACGGCCGAAGAAACCGGGAGACCAGGAAGACGAGAACGCTTTCCCTTTCGTGAAACCCTCCGAGAAGCGAGTCGTCAACAAGATCAAGCTGCTGACGAGGAAGATCGATTCCCTGAACAGCGAAATTCAGCAGAGCTCCTACATGGTCATGGAGCGAGTGCTGGACCAGCTGCCCAAGAGCGTCAAGCTGGATCGCAACTTGGACGAGCTGAGGATGCACATCAGTCACATCGAGCACCTTTACAACAAGTTCGGCGACTTCTCCATGACCAACGCGACCTACGAGGAGGATACTCTGAAGAAGTTCGCGGATACCCTGGTGTCGGAGAACATCGGCCAACTGAGTAGCACCCTCGCGGCTATTCACGAGTTGCTCGTCCCCAGTCAGAGGATTTTCAACAACGAGGGTATCCTGCGGCTGCTCGCCGTGACTCTGGACGTGAGTATGGAAGATTCCGAGAGGACGAGTCGAGGGTCGAGTCGTTGTGAAATTTATAGGGGAAATTTATAGAAATTAGGGAAATTCAAAATTAATAGGCGATGGATCATTTGTGGAAATTTCAGGTTTTTGAATTTTCAGCTAGAAAATTATCCGACCCGAGAAACCGAAATTCTGGTCTACGGATTTCGGCTGCGATAATTTTGATATATTATTTTCAATTAATAATTGCCTTCGCTAGATAGAAAAATCTCCGAAGAAGCTGAATTAAAAACATAAATTAAGTCGAGTCGAGTTCTGATAACAGCTGTAACCAGAGACTCCTTGCATTCCGTTATCGTTGCATAAATACCAGGAATTTAATGCCTCGCTAACATCCGGAGTGGAATAAAAATTACTCAAAATTACATGCCGGATATTGAATTCCATGATCACCGAAAAAAATTAGATACCAGGATATTACACGAATTTGCAACATTCGCTGCGAAAAAATCTGGCTCGAGTCGAAGGAAGCCGATGAGCCCAAATGGAAAATCCAGGGTCCACGAAAGATCAACAATTGGCCCAGTGGACAATGACGACCCTATGCTGGGCCTGTTATGTGTCATCCGTGTAAATATCAGCTTGAAAAGCTTATTTTCTGGCTTCGGAACGGAGACATGCGCGAGAGATAAGTGATAGCGTGAACCAGAAGGAGACGGAAATACGGAGGAAAAAAGAAAAAACGAGAGAGAAAGAGAAGGCCTGGCCTTCTGTTAAGAGTTAGAAGGAAATTCCAGTTAACAGGCTGTAAAAGCAAGAGGAGGGATATGGATACGAGGTAAAACCGAGTGACGAGCGTACATTCAGTTACGTTCCAACAGCAGTCGTCATCATCAGCATTCTCCTCTTCCGTGTGAAGTTCTGTTGGAATTCGAAACTCTACTGTGATTTCACTCTCGAGTCTTTTCCAGACGAGTCTTCGGAAGCTCCATCCGGATCAGCGAAACCAGAAAAGTCCCAAAAGGTGCCAATCGAGGGCAGCTGCACTTTGGACTCCTTTGTCGCAGCGAGTCACCGAGCCCACCTTTGCATGGGAAGCAGCGATTCGCAATTGATTCGCAATTTGTGTTAAGAGATCACATCCTTTAGGGTGAATCGCTGGCTTCCTTCGCTGAAATTGACACATTACTCATATGCAACCATCTCCGATTTTCCAGTCGACCGTGCTCCGGCAGCAACAGCGGAACCTGGACCGGAGTGTCCTCGTGCTGGAAGTTTGCCAATTTTACTGCGATCTAAGTGATTCGGCAGAAAGCGAGTCGAGCTGCAGGCTCGAGTGGGATTCGAAGTGTTCCCGAAGCTCCAGGAGCAACTATGAAATTCATGTGCGTCGTATAAAGGGAAGAATAACAAAATGAAAATCGTTTATCTGCTCTTGCTCTTATCATCTGTGATTGCCGCACGCAAAGAGCTCACATTAGTTGACGAATTGCGTCAGGAATTATATAAACTCGATGGCGACTTGGATAAGGAGCTCGAAAGCCCCAGATGGAGAGACGTCGAGCTGAAGAAGATCTTCAAGGAGATCATCCGAGGCTATCGAGATTTCGGAGATCGTATCGACGAGTTGCTGCCAGCGAGCACCAGCCATGGGTTGTCTTCGATTCAGGGATTATGGGTTCAGGCTCGAGCCCAGAGCGAGATGAAGAATGTCCTGGGACTGTACACGATGTTCCGAAGGATGCAATCTCGAATCCTGGATGGCAATGCGGATGTGAATGTCGCTTTATGGATCAGCTTCGCGGACACGATCCTCAAGGATCCCAATGCTGCGATCCCAGCGAACCTCGCAAGGATCCAGGATTTGATCGTGGATGAGAAATTGTTTGTTTTGGCCTACCAGGTAAAGAGCGATCGAACCGAGTGCGAAAACAAATTTTTGCACTTCAGGATAGAAGGAACCATGATTGACGAGGTTTTGAACAGAAAATCATAAATTTTGAGAATGACTCGACCCGAATAATGCAGTTCTTGATGATTTTTCAGTATTTTCAATTTGGTTCGTTGGTTCCGAGGAATTAATTTTTTTTTTTTCCAATACAGAAAGCGGCGAATGAAATGTGCTACGAGCAACAGTCACCGCAGCAAATTTTGTACAGTTTGTACAATAGCATCGCTTTGGCGGAGGTCAAGGGCTACGTTATGATGCAGTTCTCGTGGAAGTTGAAGAAACACTATGGAGATGGTAAATATCCCATGGGAGGAATCGATGCGACCGAATTTTGTTTCAGCGGAATTGCAATTTTTTTCCTGTCGATGTCTGCGAATATTCGATCTTTTTTTTTCTCAAACTTTTTCTTTCTATTTTGTTTTTTACAAACTCTAGGGTCTTATGTGAACGAGATGCGACAAGTATTGAGGGACTACCAGCACCGAACTTCCTCGACGATGAGGGAAATTAAGACTGCGATGACCTTCGCTCCTCGAGATCTCTGGAAATGCGATCCGACCGTACACCGAGAAGGTAAAAAAAAAACAACAAATGGGAACAAAACCGATGGAACTTCCAAGAAAGAAATTGGAACTCGAGTTCCCAATTTTTCAGAAATTATTGAAAAATCCTTCGACTGACTATTTTTTTTTTCCCCGTCGTCAGATGTAACTTTTTCGCAACTGAACCACGTGTTCCAAGGCTACGTCGTGAACGAGGTGGACATGAACGACAAGAACACCTGTCGCGAGAATTGCGGCTACTACAACTACGCCAAAGTCTACGGATGTTTCAAAAACCAATACTGTTCGCAGCAGAGGACCTGCAATGGCAAGATCGTCGGGTGCCAGTACGTCGACTCCGACATGTGGATTTGCCCAGCGGTGAGTGACCTCCTTCCGTTCTCCAGTTTTCCCCAGGCAATCGCTATCGAATGTCCCAATTTCAGGAGAAAAACTCCAACCGGAGGTACGAGTACATCGAGTACGAGAACGGACAGGTGTTGGGTGAAAAGGGAACTTGCACGAGAGGAACCACCAAGGTCGATAGCTGGTGGAGGTGGCTCTTCTGGCACTGCAGCTACTGCTTCTGCTACTGCGACGAGAACACCGATGACTCCGAGAGACACTGGAACCTGCGAGAAGTGGTCTCCGACGTGGCTAACAACAAGTAACTATTTATCTCGAAGTTCGCAGTCAATGGAAAGTTTGGAGCTCGAGTGAAAGTCACTCGATCGACTCGCTACCTATTTTTTCTTGTTCTTCGCAGAGTGATCACCGGTCTTCGACTGAGGAAAGTCAACAAAATAGTGCACGTGCAGATTCAGGAGGGTGTTTTGCTCCCGCAGGGAAAGATCGACCAAAGTACCATCCAGTGGAAGCCCATCGAAAACTACACGATCTTGGATTCCGATGTTTCCAAGGGCATCGATTACCACACCTTCGACTGGAACAAGCGGGCTGTCGACCTCGATGACTTGAGGCTACCCAACACCGCAGTTCTAACCGGTACGATTGCCAATTTCTTTCGACTCGAGTTTCCACTTCGAGGAATTTTTAATTCGAGTTCCAATATTTTTGGAAATTCAGAATTAATTCGAGCGAATTCATTTGATTGTTTCCAGGGATCAAATTCAAGCTAATCGGTACGAGGCTGAACTTGGAAATTCAAGGAACGCCTTTCAACTTCACTTCCGGAAAGCTGCTGCGCGAAAAAGTTCAATGGCACAGCAACGATAATACCGAAAGGTGAATCTCCTTCCCCTTCTTTCTCGGTACCATGGGGAATTCCGAATTTAATATTAATGCTACTCTTTCCTCTCGACAGGACCGAGTTGAAGATCGAGAAACCGGATATTCCTACGAAGCTCGACCTGGGTTCGGAGCCCGACACGAAAATGAACCAGTATTTGAACTTCGCACCGACCGACTTGCAGAAGGATGCTGCTCAAAGTACGATTCCGTTTTTGGACATACAAGATGTGGTTTCCGTGCCGCCAATTCCATTTGGAGGTGCTGGAATTTTCCACAAAGGGAGGACCGGAAGTGGTGGATTCCTGACCATGAAATTACTCACTTATGACTTCACGCCGCACTTGCACGTGGATTTACCACCGCCACCGTCTCTGCTGGAGAGCAGGGACAACGAGGTGCACGTTAATTAACGCGAAAGTCACCTGGGATCGTTGAAATTAGTAGAAACGAGAACAATCCCGGAGATTATTTACCGAATCTCGAACAAAAGAATTTTTTTAAGCCTTTTTTTGATCGATATTAGATCTGTTTTTATTTGTTTCTTTTTTTCCCCCCTTAAATTTGTGATTCTGAAATTAAGTATAATTTCTGATTGGAAAACAATTCCTGGATTTCCTAAAATAATTATTTCTATTATTTCGAAATACTTCTAAGTCTCATTTTCTATTCCTAATTTTTTTTTTAGGGGGTTCTATATTTTAGTTAGACATTCGCTTCTTTTTTTGCCAAAAGAATGAAAGCCCGAGACGTTGATGATTTAGAGAAAATAAATTCCATTCGCGGAATTAATTTGGACGAGTGATTGGAAACGAGGGGAAGAGAAATTTCGCGATTTCGAAAATTCTCCCGATCCTTTTTTTCCTGGATTATCAGACCGAAGATTGTACGATTATATTTTTGTATCGTTCTCAATGCCCATACCAATGTTTATACTTAGAGATTTATATGATGTCTCTTTTTTTTCTCGAGTAACTCTGTGTCATAAGATTAAACTAATAAAGTTGAAGAAAGACAATGTTTGTAAGAAACCTCGAAGTTATTTTTTTTGTTCCTTCAAAAATATTTTTTTTTCTTTGCGTTTTCAATTATTAGTAATTTTAAAATAGTTCATTTTTCAAAGGGATTTTTTTTTCCGAAAAAATTCCAAATTTGTAATAATCAAAAATAGGGAATTTACGATTTTTAAAAATGAAATTTCTTTTTTTTTCTCCCCAGACATGAAATATTGAAAAATTCTAATTTTTGCAGACTTCCAATAATAAATGAAGAATAAATAATTCGAGCAATTGCAAATTTTGCAATTAATCACACCGAGAAATTTTCAAAAGGCTTGCCGACAAATTGGGAAAAGATTCATTGCCGTCCGGTGGCACCACGTTGGTGCCATGCGAAAACTATCGGGCAAGCACTGGTGGCACCACGTTAGTGTCGTACTTAAAGATTTATACAGGCACCAAACCGAAAAAACACCGATCAAACGCGCGGACGGTAAAGTGTTGAGATAAAAAAAAAATAATAAAAAAATAGAATGTTGTAGGAAAACGAAAATTGACTTACCTGAACGCGCAGAGGATGCATCATGAGCAGGTGAAGCATGTCGGTCGGCGGTAAGAGATCATTTAACGTCACTCCTTGCTGTCTAACAGCCTGACACATGAACACTGCGAAGTACCGGTGCAACGGCAGATGAAACGAAACTTGCAGGCTATCGCTCTGAAAATTTAATAAAAAAAAAAAAAAAAGAAATTCTGAATAAATGTAATAAACTCTTGGGTTGAAAAAATTTGCTCCTTTTTTTTTATTTATTTTATAATTTCTTAAAAATTCCCAATTTGCAATTTGTATTTTTCGAAATTCCCAATTTGCAATTGGTATTTTTCGAAATTCCCATTTTGCAATTTGTGTTTTTCCAAATTTCTTTTTCCCATTTTTCCCAATGTGGAAAAATGTGGAAGGAATTCCACACTTGAAAAAAAAATTCTACTTCCACTAAAAAATATCCCCCCTCCCCACTCCAAAAAAATAAAAAAATATCTCACCACGTTGGGATGCGTGTAATTTATAGCGTCCAGCCAATCCTGGAGAGCCGTGAGACAAAAAGTGAGAACGCGTCTGCTGAAAGTCGCGCTTTCGGGGCCTCGCAGGTGAGACGCTAATGCCCACATGGGGTAAGCACTGGCTTCCAATTCCGCGCTGAAAGCCGCGTAGTAAGTGTTCGGCTCGAATTCCACGTGTTCGCTCAATTCTCTCTGGTTCACATTCATTCCTGGATTTGAAAAAAAATAAATAAATAAATAAATATATAAAAATTAGAGATCACCCTGGAACCTCTATTATGAAAGAAAATAAATTGTAATAAAGGGGAAACCCACCCTGGAACATGGAGAGAAAATCAAACCACATCTCCAGAAGAGTGTCATCGCTCATGAATCTCACAGCAACGGGTTTGTGAGAGAGAACGTTGTTCAGGTCGGAGACGATCGGCCAGTAACAGTGCTCCTTCATGACCTGGCGACCGCAGTCCACCACGTAATGGAAATTCTTATCGGGGTCGTGCAGGGTGTTCTGTATCAGGATCTTGCTCATCATGTATTTCAAGCTTATCACCATAACGTGCAGCAGTTTCAGCTGGTCCACCATCCGCAGAGCCAACCGTTCGTTACTGAACAGCTGCAATTGTAAAATTCAAATTTTCATTTTTTTTCATCCCCCCAATTTTCATTGTAAAAAATTTGTTTTCTGGATAAAACTTATTTTTCTTTATCGATTCGACTAAATTCAGTAAAAGTTCAATTCGACTAAAATTTTATATGAATTTGAAATCAATATTAATTTGTTTTAATTTAATTTAACATTAATGTTAAATAATTTCAATTTTCATTGTAAAAAAATTTGTTTTCTCGATGAAACATTTTTTTCGTTATCGATTCGACTGAATTCAAGAAAAATTCAGTTCGACTAAAATTTTAATTGAATTTCAAATCAATATTAAATAATTTTTATTTCATTTCAAGGATTGTCTTAAATTAATTTCAAAAAGGGTCTAAACAAAAAAAATAAGAATCCGAGGGAAAAATTTACCTGAACGCTGACATGGACGATCCGGTTGCTCAGAGTGTCCGGATCGGTCGATCGCTCCAGCATCATCGAGATCCTACTGTAGTGCAGCACGAAAGCTCGAGTCAGTGCTTCCTTGTAGTCGGGGTCCGGCAGCATATTCAGCAACAGGCAGACCAATTTCTGCGGAAACTCATAAGCCACCGTCCAGAACACGAGTTCTTCCAGGAACGTCGTGTGTTCCAGATGTTCCTGGAGCGAAGCACATTCTGGAAAAATAATTAAATAAATGAATAAGAAAAAAATCATCGAGCAATTTTATTTAATGCGTTATTTGTGAAATTGTCCCTCGCTTACCCTTGTATTCATCTGGAGGCTCCGGATTGGGCAAAGATTTAACCGCGTCCTGGTAGATTTTGTTGCTATCCTGGCAATAATTGTCATACTCGGACTGCCCCGAGAGGAGCGAAGGGTCCATAAGACCCCGATACTTCTGCGGATTCGTCAAAGCCGAAGTCATGACTCTCCGCATCAGAGTCCCCATGTTGTTGAGGTCGACCAGCATCGTCAAGTATTTGTCCGCGTCTTGAATGGTCACTTTGTAATCCGGAACACCGACTTTGCTGCGAAGAAAAATGAGAATTTTGTAAATCCAAGTACCTTAAATGGATTACATGGATTCAGTCGATGATGGAATTTCGAATAATTACCAATTCTCTCTGAGATGCTGGATCAGTCGGAGGATAATCCGGGGCATCATCGCCTCTGCGACACACATCAGGTCGGTGGGTGCTGCCGATTTGTTGATCGCAGCCTTTGGTCCGTGTCTGTCGCAGAACCTGGAGTCGAATTAAAAAAAATTGAGCAATTTGAAAATCGTCGAAACAAAAAGTTAAGAAACAATAACTACTAATTTTCTTACCCAGCCTCTTTCATGACCGAAGTGTCCCCGCAGTCGCAGGCGCCACCGGCTTGGCTGAGGAACATGTTGTAATCGTGGTGATGGTGGTTTCCCTTTTTGAAGCAATCCGTGCACAGCGACATGCAGGGCGAGATCCCACAAGTTCGGCATCGATAAGCCACGAAATTCGGGGTCCATACCAATCCGCATGTCGTTGCATTGTCATAAATTCGTACTGAAAGGGTCGATATAAGAAACTTTATAGAACTTCGGTTCGAGTCGATTCAGAAATTAAATTAAAGGGCGGAGATCGAATTCTGAAATTTTTGAAATTCTAATAATTGAAAGAAAAAAAAAGGAAACAAGGAAGCAGCTTCATCTTCGATGATAACAATAGATGGTATTTAAATATAAAATGTTTATAGTAATGTTCTATATCTATCGTTAATCCAACCACTGCCAAAAGATATAAATGTTGCATCAGATTTGGCAAGACAAATGTGGATCTTTGTTAATTACTCTTGCAATGTCATTGTTGATGCGAAAAAAGGTTGATGCGAGAACAAAGCTCTCATATTTTAATGCATCCATCATTCGAGTTGACATCGATTCGACAAAATTTAATAACTAAAATCAAAAATTTCCTATTTTTATTCTTTTATTATTTTAATCTTCTATTTCTAGTTTTCGAAATTCCCATTTTGCAATTTGTATTTTTCGAAATTCTCATTTTATAATTTGTATTTTTCCTAATTTCCATTTTGCAATTTGTATTTCTCGAAATTCCCATTTTGCAATTTGTATTTCTCGAAATTCCCATTTTGCAATTTGTATTTTTAAAAATTCTCATTTTGCAATTTATATTTCTCGAAATTCCCATTTTGCAATTTGTATTTTTCCCAATTCCCACTTTGCAATTTCTATTTTTCCAAATTCCAATTTTCCAATTTCTATTTTCCAATTATTCAAAGCCCCAACGTCCACTCCCACAAATCGAAAACCACAAACTCCCATTCCTGAAATATCCGATTCCCAAAAAAACCACTACAAAAATCCTACGAACCCGTGTTGACGAATTCATCGGGAGTCCGTCCGCCGGCCATCAACCACTTGCACCAGTCGATGGTGTCGAAATCGTCTATCGCCTTGCTCGGGTTCAACAGTATGTCCAACAACTCGTTGAGTCGAATGGGACCTTCCGTGCCCGCCGGGTTGCTACACTCGGCGTGGATGTACGCCGCGGCCTGGTGCTTCTTCTTGCTCATCAGCACCTGCGCCGACGTGCTGGAAGTCGAAGCCATGGCGACTTCCTCAGATTTCCCTTCCCCTTCTTGCCCCTCTTTCGATTCGACCAGATCCGATCGGATCCGATCCTCCTCTGATTTCGTTCGACCCTGTCCTTCCTTTTAAAAGCGGTCGGACGATCGCACGTGAGAGACACCGCTCGTATCGAGTCGCTGGTACACGAAAGGTGGTCCGTCGACCGAGAAGTTAGCGGTAACGTCCATTTCTCGTCACTGGCGAGCACGACATTCCATTGCCAGGGTCCCGGGGGTCGAGCGATCGACGGGGATGAGAAAGGAGGAAGAAAACGTGGAAAATTAAGGGGGGGGGAGCCAAAATTAAGGCGAAACGGGGGAACCCACGGGGTTTTAGCGTTCGAGCCTCGACGAAGACGTTGCTCCGGGACGCGACGACTTCCTCTTCGACGGAATTGGCTGAAACTGTAAATTCGCGATCGAAAGATGAAAATTAATGTATTTTTGGGATTTTCGTTGGTTCTTCGCGGTCGGGTGCGTACCTGGTGGGCAGGTGAGTCGAGGTCCCGATCCGGACTCGGCTTCCTCTGCTTTATCGACGGAATCGAATTTCGGAGGCTCGCAATGTTTCTGTCTCTCTCGTTTTTATTTCCTTTTCCTTCACCTCTTCATGATCACACACCGTTTCGCAAAGGGACGGTTCCCCGAGAGCGCGCACCCGGGACACTCACCAGGGGAACGAGGGCTCGGGGCTGCTCGGAGCTGAAACGACGGAGCGGGCAGTGGCCAACGTTGGGTTTCCAGTCCGACAGGACGATAAAATCAGGAAGCTTCAGGAAAAGCTGCTCTTTTTCTCACTGTCTCTATCTCACTTTGTGTCGTTCTCTCTCTTTATCTCTTTTTCTCTCTCTCTCTCTCACACACACGTCGTTCACCGACCGACCGACCGACCGAAAACGTCACACAAACGCGGAAGCAGAATTCAACGTGAAGATTTACTCACAATCGACGACTGCGGCAACGGCGATGGTCGTTAAGGTGTCGTTTTTAATCAGCGCGAAGATGATGATGAAGAGAAAGAGATAGGACGAAGGGGCAGGTGGAGGGGGAAGTTACACAAGTCGCGGCGTTGGAAATGCGTTTGGAGTGGAGGATACAGGGGAATGTGAGTGGTGTTGGGTTGGAGGATCTAGGGGAATGAGGAGTTGGGATGGAGGATCCAAGGGAATGAGAAGTTGGACTGGAGGGTCCAAGGGAGTGAGGATTTGGGATGGAGGATCTAGGGGAATGAGGAGTTGGGATGGAGGATCCAAGGGAATGAGGAATTGAACTGGAGGATCTAAGGGAATGAGGAGTTGGACTGGAGGATCTAAGGGAATGAGGAGTTGGGATGGAGGATCTAGGGGAATGAGGAGTTGGACTGGGGGGTCCAAGGGAATGAAGAGTTAAGATTGAGGATCCAACGGAATAGAAAGAAATGGAAATATGTTTCCAGTAGAGGTTCCAATGGAATGAGGTGAGTAGGATTGGTGGATCCGAGGAAATGAGGAGTTGGAGGGGAGGATCCAAGGGAATGAGGAGTTGGACTAGGGAGGCTATTGGAAACAATTTTTGGGGATTTTCGGGAGACCCATATCCGATGTATTTTTTTCCGAGGAATCCATTTTCATTGTCAAAATTGCAGATTTCTAACGGGAAATAGGATTTTTCCTCAAAAAACCTTCTTTTTTCCAACTTCCGCTAGGATTCTATTAAATTTGACCTTGGGAATCGATTCTACGGGAAAAATTACCCCTAAAAATGACTTGTCCGACCCCATTTTTAAAACTTTAATTTTTAGCCCATTTTGGGGGGAAGGGGTAGGTGTGCCCAAAATTTCGACTTTTGAAAACTTTTTTTTCCAACTTTCGGGAGACCCATATCCGATGTATTTTTTTCCGAGGAATCCATTTTCATTGTCAAAATTCCCAAAATCCAACGGGAAATAGGATTTTTCCTCAAAAAACCTACTTTTTTCCAACTTCCGCTAGGATTCTATTAAATTTGACCTTGGGAATCGATTCTACGGGAAAAATTACCCCTAAAAATGACTTGTCCGACCCCATTTTTAAAACTTTAATTTTTAGCCCATTTTGGGGGGAAGGGGTAGGTGTGCCCAAAATTTCGACTTTTGAAAACTTTTTTTTCCAACTTTCGGGAGACCCATATCCGATGTATTTTTTTCCGAAGAATCCATTTTCATTGTTAAAATTCCCAAAATCCAACGGGAAATAGGATTTTTCTTCAAAAAACCTACTTTTTTCCAACTTTCGCTGGGATTTCGTCAAATTTGACCTTGGGAATCGATTCTACGGGAAAAATTACCCCTAGAAATGACTTGTCCAATGCCATTTAAAAAATTTAATTTTGACCCTATTTTTGGGGGAAGCAAAAGAAAGTAGTTCCAAATTCCGTTAAGACTTTTACGCAGTTAGTCCATTCCGTTAGAACCTCGCTCCTTTTTGCCGAGAGAAACATTCCCCAGAAATCCCTAGTATCTTGCTCGGGTTCATACGGCGCTGCTTGCTAACCTTTCTTTTCCAACGCGGAGCAATCGTGTGTGCGTTGTGGTGATAAACAAATTTTCGAATCGCAGGTAATCCATCGTTTTATTCCATCAATCCGCCGTTATTTTACCGGTTCCGCAAAGTTCCGAACCTCTTTTACCCAGATTTCGTAATATTTCGCGTCGAAACTCCGGTACCGATTCGATTCATTCGCTCGAAAGAAATCGCCGCTGGCTGGTACTTGTCGGCTTTGACAATCGCTCTTTTTGATACAAAAATATATTTCACCCCTGTTCCAGGGTTATTCGTTGTGCAACAAGATTTACTGTCATTCAAGTTTGTTATTTTTTTGTCTTATTTGTTTATATATCAATTGTGGGTTTTAGTTTCGACTAGTGTTCGTCATCTATCCTTGGAAAGTTGTTTTTGGGGACCAAACATAACCTCACTTTATCGGAATTGACTTATCCTTCAAGTTAAGAATTATTTGTGACGAATAATGTTTCGTACATTCCTTAATAAGCTACAAATTTAGTGATTGTTTCATTAACCATGGTTGGTCTTGTGGTTAGAGTGTAGTTCCGTCACTCTGAAGGACATGGGTTCAAATCCTGATCACTGCAGATTTTTTATATTTCCTATTCCCAAATTAATTTTCTATAGAAAAATAAAAAGAAAAAATATATTATAATATATTTCTATAAAATAATAGTTATTAATTATTAAAATATATCTGTACAATATAAATATATTAATTATTGTATTACATGTAGTCGTTATATTTGTAATAAAATAATTAATTCATCAATGTAATATTGATTACCTTAGAAAGGATAGAAGATCAGAGATAATAAGAAGAGAGATGCAATTCTATGCATTTGACGCACAATATTAATGAAAATTCTTAATGACAATACCAACAATTAATTCTCGCTGTTTCAGCCATGGTGCGAATGAACGTGCTTAGCGACGCCTTAAAGTCGATCAACAATGCAGAGAAACGAGGAAAGAGACAAGTACTCTTGAGACCCTGCTCCAAAGTTATCGTCAAATTCCTTACCGTCATGATGAAGCACGGTAAGTCCCTCGAACTTATTTCATTTCATTCATCCAATGATAATTACGTATTTCCCTTCTTCTCTATTATAATAAAATTCCTATAAAAAAAAACAACACCAAAAAAACAAAAATTGTAAATTTCTCTCAGGTTACATCGGAGAATTCGAAATTGTCGACGACCACCGATCCGGCAAAGTCGTGGTCAACCTTTCCGGAAGGTTAAACAAATGCGGAGTCATCTCCCCGAGATTCGACGTCCCCATCACGGATATCGAGAAATGGACCAACAATCTCCTGCCATCTCGACAATTTGGGTTCGTATACGTATATATCTACATTTTTAAATAAATAATCTTGGAAAATTTATATCTCGTCCCAACGAAGCGAGGATAAATTAAAAAATTGACCGAGTGTTTTCGTTATTCTTACAGTTACGTCGTGTTAACCACTAGCGGTGGTATCATGGACCACGAAGAAGCTAGGAGAAAACATCTGGGAGGGAAAATACTTGGATTTTTCTTCTAAAATTTTTGCTAAAATAAAGGTTACGAAAATTTACCTCTCCCGTCTTTTTTGTTTGTTACCCCGGAATTTGTTTTGTGAGAATATCGATTGAT
This sequence comes from Gasteruption jaculator, assembly GCA_949825005.1. Classification (NCBI taxonomy): domain Eukaryota; kingdom Metazoa; phylum Arthropoda; class Insecta; order Hymenoptera; family Gasteruptiidae; genus Gasteruption; species Gasteruption jaculator. The sequence goes on along the minus strand of OX463766.1, from coordinate 17,238,797 downwards.
CCATCAATTGATTTTTTAAGGAATTAAATTATTCAAAATTATCTATAATTTCAAAAATGGTTTTTTTATTTATTATTATTACTATTATTATTATTACTACTATTATTATTATTTAAAAAAATATATTTTTAATTTAAAATGAATCAAAAAATGCCAATTACAAATTTCGAATTTTAAAATTCCCGCCCCTGGATCGTCGCCATGTTTTCCCCCCACCCCTTCCTATTTCTTCAATTCTACTTTCGGACCTTCCCACCAGATGTCTAACGAGTTCACCTCTCCCCCCGTGGGCGCAGTCGCGTTTGATCGTTCACAGGGAGCGCGTCGTTTGTGTCGGCCCGATTCGGGAATTCGAATCGTCGCGTTTGTCGGTTCTCCTCTTGACGCGTTTCACTCTTTTACCTGGCGAACGAACTATCCCACGACCGAATCACCTGCGACTCGATAAACTGCGATTCTCGAAATTATCCCTGGACCCCTCCCTCCTCAAAACAATAAAAAAGAAATAGTACAACGATTCCGGGGAAAAAGAAAAGTGACCGGGAAGAAAAGAAAAAAGGAAGAAATATAAGGCTCCTGCTCCTGGACACCAACACAAACAATAACGGCCGCCAGGTGTGTGTGTGTGGAGCTTCCCGTGTACCAGGTGAACGTCTACCTGGGCCACATTCCTTCCTCCCAAGTGCGATGAACCGAAACTCGGGGATCCAGGGGTCGAAGTGGACAATTTTTGAAATTGCGAAACTCGAAAAGTCGAAGATTTGAATGAACCTCGACCGTTATTTCCGTGGAAGGAAATAATAATACGAAGGTGAAGGGGTCAAACTCAAGTGGGGGGGAGGTACGACAAAGATAATAACAGAAAATTTGGGGGCGGGAACTCGCCTTTCGAAAGGACCACCTGAAAAATTTGGAATTCCAAAAAAAAAGAAAGAAAATTGGGATTGTCGAAAATTCGAAAGAAAATTTGAAATTCTCGAAAATTCGAAAGGACAATTTGAAAACGGAAAATTTGAAGTTCGCGAGAATTTGAAATTCTCGAAATATCGAAAAAGAATTTGAAAACGGAAAATTTGAAGTTTCCGAAAATTCGAAAAAACAATTTGAGAACAGAAAATTTGAAATTCTCGAAAATTCGAAAAAAATTTGAAAACGGAAAATTTGAAAGAAGAAAAATTTGAAAACGGAAAAGTTGAAGTTCTCGAAAATTTGAAATTGTCGAAAATGTGAAAGAAAATTGGAAAAGCGAAAATTTGAAATTGACGAAAACTGGAAAACCGGAAAACCTCGACCGTCATTTCACTAAAAAAAAAAAAATAACCCGAAAGCGAAGGGGTCAAAATCCGAGTTCAGGACTGGGGGGCAGGTACGTTAAAGACAATACCCGAAAATTCGTGAGCGGGAACTCGGCAAAGTGAGACAATTATGTTATTTCCCCCGAAAATGACAATCCTCGACAACAACAATGACAATAATGACAATAAAAACAATGACAATAACAACAAGAACAAAAAGAATAATCGAAAAATCGTAATTTTAGTTCCCCAATGACGCGATTATGCGTCGTCGATCGAGACACCTCTCGAGGACTCGCATGTCCTTGTTGCCGCCCTTCGCGTGTCTTCTTCGGTGCCCGAATTTACCGGACTCGGATTATTTTTGAGACGAGATAGGAAAGACAGCGAGTGCGAGAGAGACAGATAGATTTGGGGAGTTGATAAGAAAGATAGAGAGAAAGAGAGAGGGAAAACGAATGTTTTGATCCATTTGAATTTCGGTCGCCTCGCGCGAGTGTGGGTGTCAGTTTTTGGTGGAGTGAGCGTGTATAAGTGGAATTGGTTAATTGTTTGGTGTTTTGGGGGAGGCATTTGACGTGTTTTGAGGGGTTTTGGTGTTAAAAGTATGAGAGAACCGCGTGAAAAGAGTGTCGCGGCTCCGGCGAGCAGGAGGAGGAAGAAGGTGGTCGTAACGGTCATTTGGGGGTTGCTGCTGTTGCTGAGGATAGACACGTGTGGTGCCGGTGAGGTTTTTTTTGTTTTTATTTTTTTTTATTTGTTTGGTATTGTTTTTTTTTTTAATTGGATAATTGTGCGGCAAAGTTTTACAGTCGAACCTGTTTTTGTGCGGTCTTTTTTCATGCGTTTTTCTTTTGTTGCGATTTTTTTTTCTTGATATTCACAAAGTGCACAGAAAAAATCGCACAAAAATAAAATCGCACAAAAATAAAATATCGCACAAAAATAAAAAATCGCACAAAAATAAAAAATCGCACAAAAATAAAATATCGCACAAAAATAAAATATCGCACAAAAAATTAAATATCGCACAAAAATGAAATATCGCACAAAAATGAAATATCACACAAAAATAAAATGTCACACAAAAAATAAAATATCGCACAAAAAATAAAATATCGCACAAAGATAAAATCGCACAGAAATAAAATATCGCACAAAAAAAGTATCGCACAAAAATAAAATATCCTGCAAAATAAAATATCGCACAAAAAAAAATAACACAGAAAATTTAAAATATCGCCCAAAAATAAATTATCCCACAAAAGGGAAACGCATGAAAAAAGACTGCACAAAAACAGGTTTGACCCAATTGAAACTTAATTAAGTTTTTATTTTTCCAGCATTTTTTAATAATAATAATGAAAATAATAAAAATAATAATTATAACAATAATAATACTCTTATAGTAACAATTAGCATTGACAAGGACTACGACGATTATTAGTAGTAATTAGATAACTTAAGTCTTAATATATTATTTCTAAATTACAAAAATTATTTTTCGAAAATGATCAATTCACTTTTATTATGTAAATTTAAAAAACATGAATAATAATAATAATATTTGGGTGTCCCATAAATTTCTTCCTTTCTGGCTCGAGCTCACACATAGGGTGGCACGGAAAAAACTTATGGGACGCCCTAATAATAATAATAAATAAATAATTAATAATAATAATAGGATCACAGATCCATCCGAATCGAGTTGGTCGCATCCGCATTGGTAGAAAAGTACATACCCCTGTCGCATCGCATACTTTGTTTATTGCACCGTTAGGCTCATGTTAGGTTTATTGTCTGTTGGTTTTTCAATAAACGTTTGATTATAGAAATCGTCGGAGGAGGAAGTAAGCCAACGAGCAAACAAGCGAACGAGCACATATGCATCCACCCGACCGTGTAGCATACAAGGACACGTTTGTTCCTTCATTCCAATCCCTCTGATATGTACTTATATGTCATTATTATTATTCTTACTATTATTATTGCTATTCCGATAGAGAGAACACAATCGGGCCTTTGATTCGACCAAATTACAGGGAAATCGTGACTTCGCTGGTTTTGATTTCACCGAGAATCGCATGAAAACCATAGGTTTGCGAGTTTAACATGAACAAAAAATTGTAGGATTTTGGTGCAATTGCTATTCAGAGTTTGTGCATAATTTCGCTGCGACGTCACTTTTGAAATGGAGGAGATTCGATAAAAATCTGGTTTCAAAGTGGGTCGAGTCTGAAGATTTTCTTAATTTCTTCCTCGAAAGTGCATCGATTCTAAATTAAAGCTTCATCTACGATTAATTATAAAAACTAAGTATAGTTAAGGCCCTTGGGCCAGTAATTTTGCTTTGGTGGCCCAGTATAGACCCATTTTCCCTATTTCAAAATTACTATCGCCCTTTTTTGGGATCATCGATGCCCATTTTGTGCGTTTGAGACACAAAATCTGAAAGAATTTGACATCGAACCAATGAAATAAATCGAAAAGTTAATAAAAAAATGTGTTTTGTAAATAACAAATTATGAGAAAATTAGGGAAGGCCCAAAATTGATAAAATAATGTATCAATCAAGCTTCTCTCTTTGATTAGTGAGTCTAGAGGGCGCTGAAGTACTCTTGTCGCGTAAAGGCGAATTTTCAATGATTTATTGCAGCGATGGCGGCCTTTGGTTGCACTTGGGGAGTGGGAATCCCCAAGAAGTAGGAAAATTTGTAAAAATTCCCACTTGAAATCAGTGTCCCCGGTCACAGAGATTCAATAAAATCGGGCTCGTGATCTTAATTGTCGTTAATGAAAGGGGAAAAAAAAAACGAAATGGTCAAAAGGGTGGAAGGAAAGAAAAAAAAAGGAAAAACACGCGCCGGCACGTGCTTCGTATACTTTGCAGCTTCAATGAAGTTGGTGCGAGTACGTAAGGTCAATGATTTAACTTGGTTCGCACAATTGGACCGGATTAACATGGTAATAAATCCCAATTAGGCTGAGGAATGACGGGACGGCTCGAAAATACTTAGAAAATGGGCTTATAATATTTTGTGTCGGAAGGTATTATTTTTTATAAATATTTCATGCGAAGGAATTTTGTAAATATTTTATTTTATACAATCACAAAATTCTTGATTATTAATTTTTATTTTTTATAATTCTATAATTATTAATTATTGATTATTACTAAAATATTCTAGAAAATAAATAACAGTCGATCGCCTTCTATTTTTCTCGTCGAATTGGGATTTCGAACCTCGACCCTCGAAATTCCTAATTTTATCGAATAACTAAAAAATTTCATGATTGTTAATTATTGTTTGTTTGTTTACTCGCTTGTTGATTTATCAATCTTTCTTTTTTCTTTTCTTCCAGACTTTTTCAAAGAAAATTTTAATTATCGAGGAAAACATCCATCGATTTTGCAAAAATTTGCAAAAATAGTTTCGCTCGACCTGATTTTCCAGTTTTCGGAAATTTCCTAAGTGAAACGGGACCGAAGGAACTATTATAGTTTCCCCTCAGAGCGATTTTTGAGAACCGTCCAATCGACGTCTGGAATTTTCGCAAATTTCGAATTTCCGCAAATTTCGAATTTCCGCAAATTTCGAATTTCCGGTACCTTTGCGGACCCTTCGCTTGGAAAATTTGGATTTCGCTCTCCCAGGAATGAAATTACAAGCCGATTCGAGGAGATCCGTGCTATCGAAAGCGTGTAAGAGCGCAGACAGCTGACGGGTGAGACAGGAAAAGTAATTCTTGTTATTACTTTTTGCTGGATACTCGTCGTCATGCTTGGGATCCTGCGGAACGAGATTTCTATCGGGTTCGTCTTTGTTCCCTTTGGAAGAATTTCGATTCCCACTTTCACGAATTCGATATTTAAATTCGAATTCCGAAGAAAACGAAAATATCCCTATTTTGTTTCAATTTTTTTTTGCTTGATCGGGAGAAAATTCCCTGGAAAATGGGAAAACTGAAAAATTATAATTGGTCAATTCCAAATTCTCAAAAATTGGAATTGTTAATTATAATTATCTATAAAATCCAAATCATTGAAATTAGAATTATCAATTTTAATTAAACAAAAAATAAAAATTCCTGGAATTTAAAAATTTTTTTTAATAAAAAAAGGGTGTCGTGATGGACAATGCAAAAAAAAGGGTCAAAATTGGAGTGGGAAAAGGAAGGCGATAATGATAATGAAGATGAGAAATGACCTATGCGTGGTAAATGCATGAGTGTGTGTGTATGTGTGTGTACATTTATGTGCATTTGTGTCTTTCTAGAATAAAGGAAAAGGAAAGAGCGAGACAGAAGCAAGGCAAAGGGCACATGGTCGAGGAGGATGCAAGAGCCATGGGAAGAACGAAATAAGGGGTATCCGGTTCTCTCTTTCTCTTGAAACATTCAAACACGTACTCGTGTCTTTACTTTTTCTTCTTCTTCTACTTCTTCTTTCTTGAAAGAAGAAACCGAGTAACGCAACGTGGAGACTTTGTCAGTACCGAGTACGTACTGCGGTTATCGCAGCCTAGAAAGCTAATTTCCCTGGGTTGTCGAACATTTTTGCAGGTTTCGATGGCAAATTTTTTTGCAATCCAGCAATTTTTCCATTTTTTTTTCATTAAAACATTTTTATAATGTAGAAAATTCATTTTTCTTGGATTTTAGGGATTTTTTGGCAAAGGCGAAGTAGGATTTATTCCGTCGAAGGGCAATTTTGATCACTTTTAGGAATTTTCGAAGCATCGATAGGGAATTTTCAATTTTTGGGAATTTTCGAAGCAACGAAAAGGAATTTTTCACTGCTAGAGAATTTTTCTGAGTTGTAGAAATTTTTAAAAAATCGAGAAGCAATTTTTCCATTCTTCTAGAATTTTTTTTATTTATTAGGAATTCTTATAATATAGAAAATTAATTTTCTTGAATTTCAGGAATTTTTTTGCAAAGTTGAAATAGAATTTATTCCATCGCAAAGAAACTTTTCCCTTTTTGAGAATTTCCAGGGCATCGAGAGAGAATTTTCCCACTTTCGAGGAACTTTGGAACCATCGAAAGGGAATTTTTCCATTCACTGGCAAATTTTCCATCGCTCGAGAATTTCTCTAATTTTGAAAAACCTTCGAGATCGAGTTTTCGACTGTCTGGGCAATGCGGACTCGAAATTCCAGAACGCTTACTTACTTACTTACTTACTTACCACGTATCTGCAGACACTGTCGACGTCGTGTAAAACAGAGAGTGGTATTAGCACCAGATACACGTCTCCTCCACCTATGGTCTTTCCTCTACAAAGCCTGTGCACACGTAGACGTCGCATTCCTGCTTCCTATCCCCAACGTCAGCTGAAAAACGAGGTATAATAGAAGACAAGAGGGCTCTTTTCCCTTTTCGTCTATCCGATAGGCCTCTTTTCTCTCCTCTCATCTCCTGCTTTGTCCTCTTCTCTTCAAGCTGCTCCGTACCTTTGTACCTCTGTGCCGTGTGACGTTACGGTGGCCTTTTCGTGGTACTCGCGATGGTATTGCTTCCAATATTGCTTCTGCGACTGGTATTGGCTTCGATACTGGTTCTGGTACTACGACAGGTACTGGTGTTGGTTCTGGTACTCGTATCGGGTCTAATATTGGTTCTGGTACAGGTTCTGGTACTGAAATTGATATCGATACTGGTACTCGGTCTAATATTGGCTTCGACACTGGTATCGGTACCGATATTGGCTTCGACATTGGTATCGATTCTGATATTGTCTTCGACATTGGTATCGGTTCCGATATTGGCTTCGACATTGGTATCAGTACTGGTATTGACTCCGATACTGGTTCTGGTACTAGTGCTGGTACTTCGACAGGTACTAGTATTACTGCTGGTACTCGTATCGGGTCCAATATTGCTTCTGGTACTGAAATTGGTGTCGATACTGGTATTCGGTGTAATTTTGGCTTATACATTGGTATCGGTCCCAAAATCGAGTCCGATATTGGTTTCGATACTGGTATCGGTTCTAGTATTGGCTTTGGTACTGGTTTTGGTACTAATATCAACATCGGTATTGGTATCATCGAAGGCAAAGATCGTATGCACTTACTCTTGGACTCGCAACTGCGAGCGAGTTAGCAAACCGACCAAACCAACCTGATCTAAAACCATCATCCATCCTCTTCCTTTTCTCCTTTTACTCCTTTTTCTTCTTCTTCTTCTTCTTCCTTGCAATCTGTACCCAGCCAGTGTCCTGTCCCCTCTGCGATGCACCTAGGAGCCGCACAACCACTACTGTTGCAGCAGAAATCCTGCTGCGGATGCATCCAATGCACTTCAGGAGGAAAAACATAGAATCCCAATACTTCCCCTTTATTCTCGGAATTTTATTTCTTTCATTTATTTTCGATATTTTCACTCTTCTGGAATTTTTTTTTTCCATTACCAGGGTCTCCTGGAATCTCGATGAAAATTAGTTTTTCCAATTTTTGGTAAACCGAAGTACTATTTTTTCTTTCTTTACCATTTTTGTTCCTATTTGTTCCTATTTCGACTATTTTCTTTTATTAATGTGCCTCGCTTTGCCTATTTTTGCAATTTTTGGCCTCGCTCGAGCCTCATTTCCATCGAACTTTGCTCCAGTCGCAGGCAAATTTCACAAAAACCCAGAAAAATAATTACAAAAAGGGTCACAAATGGACACAGGTTGACCAGGTTGAGTGTGTTGTGTTCCCCCTGTTCCCCTCAGTTCCCTTCAATGGCATAATATGCTATAGACTGCAGTAACAGCGGCTGGTGCAGAGGCCACTGACCGCCCCCGGCAAGGTTTTCTTCTCATCCGTCTCCCTTTCTTTTCCTCTCCAGCTTCTCTTTCTCCATCTCCAGTTTTTACGAGTCATTTAGCTCGCTGACACTGGTGCGAGCGAGAAATCCACCGTTGGTCCTGGAAATTTGTGAAAATTAGCACTCGATCGAGTAGAAAAATTGCCAAAAAACCCAAATTAAAGGAAAAATTGCTGAAAAAAATGCATTCGAGGAGTTCAGCTGCAGCTGAATTCGCAGACAAGCGAATAAAGGGAGAAAAGGGGTGGAAAATGGGTATGAAATAAACAGGGATGAGGGAAGGTGCATTGTAACGACGTTGCAGCCGAGTTTGGATGCATTTCATGCGGAGTCGCTGGAACTCTGCCAGCAGCAGGGTTCCATCGACTGGAGTTTGCTCCTCTTGTTCGATGACGCACTTTAGTTGAAATTTCGTGTTACTTTATGCAAGCCAGGATGCTTGTTTTATCCGCACATGTAATTCCAGTGCACTTCATCGGAGTAGCTCGAATCCCATTAGGGCTCGAACAGGAATAGGTCCATTCGGAATACTGCCGATGCTTTTTCATGCAATTCTACGAGCATCGAGGATTTCATCGAAGCCTATGGGCTTCTCGAATCGCAGTCGATGTTGATTCATTTGGAATTTTATGGAACCGAAATGAAAATTGCAATTTTACTCGAACCGAGGCTTAATGATAATTTCATTCGAGCGAATGAAATTTGGAAGTTCATCGAATTGCATTCGACTCTAATTCAATTGGAAATCCATTGAATTTTATTGAAAATTTGGAATTTTACGGAATTGAAATTTCCATATTATTTTGTTTCCGAGTGAGAAATTGTTTAGGGTCAAAATAAAAAAATTCCAGTTTTTCGTAAAACCAAAAAAAAAAGAAGAAAATGTTTGTCCGGGAATGGAAAGAATGAATAAATTCTAAATTTTCCGGCCGAAGAGTTCCCGAGAAACACGTGGCTGGCAAATTATTCGTATTTGGCAAGAAACTTTTGCTTTCCCATGGCGTTACGCGAGGCTGCAACCACTTCCGTTTGTTGCATTGAAATGCATTATACGCGAAATGGGTCCGCGGATAAATTAGCACTTCTTTCACTATCGAACTCATCTTCTTTCCGCTCCACAAATTTTTCTCCCAAAAAGACCCGCATTTTGATGCAAAACGAGTGCAATCGTTGCATAAAAAGGTTCTTGACGAGAGCAGGGTTCTTGAAATTTCATGAAAAAATTACACTCATTTGTATAATTGGGCGTTTACTTTTTTACAATGAAATTCTGTTAAATTTGGAAATTGACGAAATCAGAAATCGAATTGAATTCAATTCAATTTCAAATTTCACCAAATTCCATGAAATTTCAAAATGTTATTATTGAGAATTTTTTTTTTTTAAATTCACTTAAATTTCAAATATTGATGTAATTTTATAATTATAATTAATACAATCCATCCCAATTTAATTGAAAATCATCGATTCAATTCAATTCAATTCAATTTAAAATTCAATTAATTGCATGTGCTCTTGAAAAGTTCAATTGAATCCAGCAAATCCAAATATCCGGAAAATTTCGAAATATCATGGGGCTGGTCAATACAATATATGGAAGCATATGGGAAAGGGTGTGAAAAATTAAAAAACAAAAAATAACAAATAACCGTTAATTGGATTCCAGTTTGGGAATATGAATTAAAAAAGAAAAATTAAAAGGAGAACGAGTTCGACTTCAGGGTAAATATTGAATAAGGGCAAAAGGGGGTAAAGAGAGAGAGAGAGAGAGAAGGAGAAAGGGGTGGTTTTTTTTTCTTCCCTTTCACTGAATTTTTCCAGCAGCTGTCGGGAACATGTGCCAGATATCCAGGTCTCTCTTTATCAAAAATAGAAACGGGATCTGGAGGAGAGCAAAAAAAAAACAGCAGGAGCAAGAGAAGAAAGGAGCCCAACCCCTAATTTAATAATAAAAAAAAATAATAATAAAAATGGGGGTTGCAGTGAAAAGAATTAAATGAACATATGATAGATTCCAAGTGTATGCACTCGCATGCATTCTCGAATGCGAGGTGGCTCTTGGTTATTGGAGATCCGATTTGATTTGGTTTGTGCCCATGAGCAGTGCGTTTTTCTGCAGCTGCATATAGATGCAACTGCGATGGAGAGCACTGCACGATAGGTGGGATTCGCCTGCATGAAGAATTTGCATGCATTTGTCACAAGGGATTTGGCTCGAGTGATCGCTCTATCCGGACCGAGGAGGAGAAGAAGAAGAAGAAGCCATCCGAGTGCAGCGGAAACTTTTCAAATGCATTCGGGGCAAAGAAATGCCTTGAAAATTTTCTGAGTTCGCAGGGAAACTTGAAATTGTGCGAACCGAGTGTCGAGAAAGATAAATTATCTTATTCGACACTCGGTTCGACAATTTCAAGTTTCCCTGCGAACTTAGAAAATTTCTTGAAATTGTCGAACCGAGTGTCGAGAATGATAATTATCTGATTCGACACTCGGTTCGACAATTTCTGATTAATCGAGTTTGAATTGCGAACAATTTCATTCGATTTTTATTCGACAATCAATTCAGTCTTGTTTTGTTGATTTATTGGAATTAGTGAATTTATTGGATTTCATGGATTTCTTTGGAAACCCTGAAAATTTGGAACTTCCAAAAAATTTTCCCTCGAAGTTACGAATTTTCAAAAAGAAAGGAAAAAAATTCCCAGAAAATTCCATAATTTCGATTTTTGCAAAATTTCAAAAATTTCTCATTCGGGAAAGAAAAAACATAGGAAGTTCCGATTTGGCTATTTTTTAAACTAAGAATCTTTTCTCGAAACCCTGAAAATTTGGAATTTCCAAAAAATTTTCCCTCGAAGTTACGAATTTTCAAAAAGAAAAAAAAAAATTCCCAGAAAATTCCATAATTTCGATTTTTGCAAAATTTCAAAAATTTCTCATTCGGGAACAAAAAAACATAGGGAGCTCCGGGTTGGCTATTTTTTAAGCCGAGAGTCTTTTCTCGAAACCCTGAAAATTTGGAACTTCCAAAAAATTTTCCCCCGAAGCTACGAATTTTCAAAAAGAAGAAAAAAAAAATTCCCAGAAAATTCCATAATTTCGACTTTTGCAAAATTTCAAAAATCCCTAATTTGGGGCACTAAAAATCCTCTTCGATCTACAATTTTTCAATTTGGCGCCGAATCCGCTCGGTTTTGCAAAACTCCAAATATTTCGGTTTCAAAAAATTCTCCAAAAAAAAATAATAAATTTAAAAAAAAATAAATAATAGGTACTTCCGGATAAACGGTGCGGGGGCTAATTTCCATTTAATGTCGGGGTATGAAATTCACCCTTTGGTGGTTGAAAAGCATGGGGAACATATACATATATATATAAGAGGGTGGCAATGGGGAGATAGACTGCAAAACGTACCGCATTGCGTCTCGTAGAGTAGTAACATAACGCAACCGGCGATGAGAGCCTCCTTTGGTTGCAGTCGGTGCATAGGACAGGGAGATGGGAGATAGATCCCAGGGAGTCGAGGGAAAAGGAGAAGAAAGGAAAGGAAAAGAAGGGAAAAAAAAGGGAATCAAAGGAGACGTCTGTCTATACTTGATGCACTTTGCCAGGCTTTGCTTTGCTTTTGCTGCAGTTTGCAGGTGGTCAACCTCGGATGCACCTCCTCCTTCTTCTCTTTTTTTTCGTCTTTCAGCGGTTTTTTTATTTTTTTATTTTTTTTTTTTCACCAAAGCAAAGTCTTTACTGCCTCCATTGAGAACTTTGCCCCTCTTTTGCCGCTTCTTTGCCCTCTTTCTTCCTTTGATATTTTTTTTTGTTTTTTTTTTAAGGGGAAACTTAAGGTTCCCATGAAGAAATTTGTCCCTTCCCCTTTTTTATTTTGGCAAATTTGGAATTTCGATTAGGTTATTTTTTTTTTTTGGATAACATTTTTTTGGTAGTAATTGAAATTTTGAGGAAAAATAAAAATTGTATAAATTCTTTTTTTGGAATATTAATTTTTTGCGGAAAAATATTTTTGTAATAATTGAAATTTTGAGGAAAAGTAAAAATTGTATAAATTCTTTTTTTTTAATATAATTTTTTTGGAGAAAAATATTTTTCTGATAATTGAAATTTTGAGAAGAAAGAAATTTTATTCTTGTTACTCATTTATTTATTTTTTTTTTTTCTCTCTTTTTTGGGGTTCTTTGTTTTACGATATCCGGCAGTTACTTTCAAGTTGCTTTGATTCCCAGCGATGGCTTCTCCCATTACTGGGAGAAGAGCGGTTAGTTAGTTATGGGCAACAGACGTGAATGTTTGGAGTTCCTGAAAGATGATGGTGACTCACATCAGTCTATGGAATTTCGGTGTATCGTCATCGTGGGTACAGATGCAGAGAAAGGGACCCAGGAATTCGGTTACTTCGCTGACGTATCTGGAAATATAAAATCCAATTTTTTCTCAAAAATGCAGTCTCCAAAAAATTCCAATTTTCTCCTACAACAAAAATTCGAATTCTAAAGTTCGACTAGAAAAATTCGTAACTCGAAAACTACGAATTCCAAAAATATCCAATTTGGTTACTTTCCAAAAACGGAACCTCCTCTTGGAACCCTCAAAATTTGAGCTTCTCAAAAAATTTTCTCGCGAAGCTAGAAATTTCCAAAACCCGACGGATCTCACAAAATTCCTTCTGCAAAAAAAAAATTGTAATTTCAAAGTTCGATTTGAAAAAATTCGTAACTCGAAAACTACGAATTCCAAAAATATCCAATTTGGCTACTTTCCAAAAACAGAGCCTCCTCTTGGAACCCTCAAAATTTGAGCTTCTCAAAAAATGTTCCCGCGAAGCTAGAAATTTCCAAAACCGCGCTCATCTCACGAAATTCCTTCTTCCTACAAAAATAAAATTGTAATTTCAAAATTCGACTTGAAAAAATTCGTAACTCGAAAACTACGAATTCCAAAAATATCCAATTTGGTTACTTTCCAAAAACGGAGCCTCCTCTTGGAACCCTCAAAATTTGAGCTTCTCAAAAAATGTTCCCGCGAAGCTAGAAATTTCCAAAACCGCGCGGATCTCACGAAATTCCTTCTTCCTACAAAAATAAAATTGTAATTTCAAAATTCGACTTGAAAAAATTCGTAACTCGAAAACTACGAATTCCAAAAATGTCCAATTTGGCTATTTTCCAAAAACAGAGCCTCCTCTTGAAACCCGCAAAATTTGAGCTTCTCCAAAAATGTTCCTCCGAAGCTAGGAATTTTCAAAAAGTCCTCATTTTTATTTTTATTTTATTATTATTATTATTTTTTTTTCTTCAGATAATCTGGATTCCAAAAATTCGTAAATCCAAAACGACGAAATTTCAGATTTTCAAATTTCGCCGCTTTTCAAGTTCCCGAGCAATTCTCGAAATCCTGCGAATTTCTCGATTTCGAAAAATTCGCTCTTACAATTTGGCGAATCTCCAAACGTTTACTCGTGCGCGATTCCCGGAAATCAATTAATTCCCCGGATTACCCACTCGCTCGCTCTCCTTATTTGTCGGCATAAATGAATAAATTGTGGAATCCTGAAATCAGGACCTCGTCCTCTCTCCCCTCGAACCCCGCAATTCCGTCGAATCTGCAGGATTGTTATCCAGGATCCCCTCCTCTCGCTCCTGTTGTCGAAGGACTCGAACAAAAGGGAAGAGTAACTGAAGTATCCGGAAGAATCCTTGATTTCCTTGAGTCTCCGCGTCACGTAGCTGCTTCAGAATGCATTTCCTTCCTTTCGTTCATTTAAGGCATGCGACGAAAGGAGAAAAGCAAAAAAAGAAAAATACCAAAAAAGAGAAAGAGAGAGAGAGAGAGAGAAAATTACTCGGTAAAAGAGAGACAAAAAAAATAAAAATAATAAAGAAGAATAAAAAAAGAAAGAAAGCGTCGGGGGTTGGAGCGAAGTACGTGGGGTTGAAAGTAAGTACGTGCTTGAAGTAATACTGCAACGTGCAGCACCAGCAGCAGCAGCAGCAGCAACACGCATGCACGTGAACAGTGTTTTCAAGTTGCAGTTTCAAGTGTTGCTGCAGTTGAAGAATCGGAGGGGCGCAACTCCGAGGTGCCAAAACGGGCCAACGAGTGTCTTTTATTATTATTCATTTTTTTCTTCAATTAATTTGTCCCTTGGGGGATTTTTCATTATTATTATTATTATTATTATTATTATTATTATTATTTTATTTCCATTGGTCCCTTGGGGCATTATTCATTCTTATTATTATGATTATGATTATTAGTATTATTATTAATATTATTATTCTTTTTTAGAATCAGTTTGTCCCTAGGGGAATTATTTTTTATTTTTATTATTATTTTTTTGTTTTTTTGGGGGTTTTTTTTCCCAATTTGTCCCTTGGGGCATTATTTGGTTCTATTATTATGATTATTATTATTATTGTTGTTATTATTATTATTATTTTTTTTCTTTTTCTTTCTTTTTTTAAAATTACTCGGTCGCTTTTTTTTCGCCATAATTTACTTTGGACTCTCTTTCGGGAGAGACTTATTATTTTAGAGGGCAGATGGTGGCTTTAAACGCAAGTACCATAAGTACCAAAAAAGGGAGAGAGGAGAAAGAGAGAGAGCGAGAGAGAGCGAGAGAGAGAGAGGAAAAAGAGATATTTTGTCTTCGTGATTGATAGGACACGATTTTTCTTCCTCTCTTTTTTTTCGTTTCCCCTGCTTCCCCTGTAATAGAGTGATTTGAAACCGAATCTGGAGGATTGAAAAAAAAAAGAAAGAAAGAAAGAAAGAATTTCTAACAATAAGTTTTGTTTTTTTTTTTATTCGAGGATATATTTTTCCGAAAAATTTTTATTCGTTGAAATTTATTTTTTAGTTATTTCTTTTTGTTTCTAAACTATTTCTACACACATACAAAACACACACACACACACACACATTTTGTTTTAAAGTGGTTCCGGATACTTCTGGTGTTTTTAAAATAACGCAGAATAAAAAATCAAGAGGGTGCATTTGTGTATGTACATTTATGTATAAATATAGTTATGTGTGTGTATGTATATGCATGTGTGTGTATATATATATCTCAAAAATAGGGAACAGAGTCATGAAATTAAATCCATCCGTAATCCAGCCTCCCTTCTGGATGTCGTACTTCATTCTAAGAGGACCATAAGATCCCATTTCCTCTTTGTTTTTGTTTGGGGGGGGGGATTTATGGGACTTTAGAGAGAGAAAAAAAAGGAGAAAGAATCGACTTTAAAATTGGAAATTTCTCAAAGAATCGAATTTCCTCGAATTTTTTTTTATTTTCTAATTGTAAGAAAAGAAAAGGAAAAAAAAAATCGCCAACTGCAATTTTCACGGATTACTAATCAATTGTTTTCCCTTCTGTTGCAGAAACCTTGCAAGAGCCGCGATTCACAACACAGCCTTCCAACAGCGGCAACATTCTCAGCGAAAATCGGAATAAGATCATGCAATGCCAGGCTATCGGTGAGTAATGATGATGTTACCTCCTTCTAGTCTCACTTTTCCCGTTTCGAAGGACGCGTTGCATTGGAAATTGCATCACCGAGGAAACTGCATTCGAAAGAAGACGATTTCCAATCGGTTTCCGGGAAACAAGAAATTTGAAAAATGGAGAAATTAAAAATTTTCAATTACAAAAAAAAATGGAATTTTGGATATTTGAAATTTAAAAAATATGGAATTTTGGAAATTTGGAAAATGGAAGAATTGGAAATAATAATAATAATAATAATAATAATAATAATAATAAGTTATTTGGATCTTCTATTTCGGAAATTTTCAATTAAAAAAATGAAATTTTGAAAATTTGAAATTCTCAATTAAAAAAAAATGGAATTTTGGATATTTGAAATCTGAAATTTTCAATTTAAAAAAAATGATCTTTTGGAAATTTTCAATTTTCAATTTTAAAAAAATGAAATTTTGGGAATTTGAAATTTTCAATTAAAAAAAAATGGAATTTTGGATATTTGAAATGTTGTAATTTAAAGAAAATGAAATTTTGGAAATTTGAAGAATGGAAAAATTGGAAATAATAATAATAATAATAATAATAAAAACAAGATGAGGAAGAATCTGGGTGCAAAAGTGTAAGAAGACGCTTGGGAGAGAAATTCGCAAAGTCCAGGAAAACTTGAGTCAAGGCTCCTTCCCGATATTGTTTTCATGAAATATCGAATATCCAGACAGTGACCAGATGAAACCCCAAGAGTGCCTTTGTATGGTACCTTGTAATTTGATAGCATGACCCTATAGCGTTAATAGCATTAGATCGTTCGTTCCAAGGTATCGAGTGGGTCCGTACCCGGTCAACTGCAGCTCCTGGTGCAGTCGCTGACCGGTTGCATTTACCTGCCGAATACCGTGGACCCGAGGTTCCAATCTCGGGCCGAACGAATTCCGAAAAAGGAATTATTGCGCTAATTTTCTTTTTTTTTTCCCCTCCAGGGTACCCTCAGCCCAAGTACAAATGGTTCAAAGACGGTCAGCCCTTGAGCCACGAGTTCACCTCCGAGCAGCAGCATCTGAGAATTTTGAACACCCAAAGGAAAGACGCAGGAAAGTACCATTGCGTGGCGAAAAACGACGTGGGTTCGATTTTCAGCCAGAGAATCGATTTCTCGGTGGCCTGTAAGTTGACTCTCCCCTTGGAATTTTTTTATTTTTTTTTCGTTATTTTAAAAGGAACAAATTTGAAAGTATTTTTTTATTATTAGAATAAAGAAATTCTAAAACAATAATTTTATTTTTGTTGGAATGCATTTAAAAAGAAAAAAAAACAATTTTTATTCGAATAAATTGAAAAGAATTTTTTTTTATTAGAATAAAAAATACCCCAGAAAGAAAAATTGTTACTAAAAAATTGTACCCCTTTTTCTTGTAAAATAATTACACTGAAATTATATTGGAAATTACAATTTTAGCGAATTTTAATTGGACAAATTTCGCCTTTGGCTCTTAATTGTCATTTTTTTTTCTTTTTTTTGCTAATAATCAATTTTTTTTTTCCAGACATGGGGATTTTCGAAGACCTCTCCGAGATCCTGGTGACTGGAGATTCTGGGAGTCCAGTGATATTCAAATTGCCCCCGATCGACAGCCACCCTCCTCCAGTGGCCACCTGGTCCTCCGATAACGGGACGATACCTTATGGGATCAAATACGTCACCACCTTGGACACCCTGGTGATCCTGAACGTGTCCGAGGACGACCAGGGTGCTTACAGGTGAGAAAAAAAATTTTTTTGTCTAGGCCCATTTTTGAAATTTCTGAAATTTGAAATTTTCAATTTAAACAAAAAAATGGAATTTTTGATATTTGAAATTTAAAATTTAAAAAATATGGAATTTTGGAAATTTGGAAGATGGAAGAATTGGAAATAATAATAATGATGAGTTATTTGGATTTTAAATTGCGGAAATTTGAAATTTTCAATTTAAAAGAAAATGGAATTTTGGATATATGAAATTTGAGATTAAAAAAATGGAATTTTGGAAATTTGTAAAATGAAATTTCAGTTTTCCTCAAAAAATCGAAAACTTCTACTACTTAATTTCCACGAATTTCCAAAATTATTTCCATGAAATTTTGAGTCGTGGAAAATAAGTAGAAAAGTTTCGGATTTTTTCCTTTCTTCTTTTTTTTTGTGCTGGAGCCTCCAGGCGAGGATCTAACGAAGACATTGTCATTTTCCGTTCCAGAGCGAGAGCGATTAACACGCAATTGGGACGAGAGGAGAATAGTCCCTTCTTCAAGCTACGTGTCACCGGTGATCCAAATACTGAAGTTGCTCCTACCATCGTCGTGAAACCCCAAGATACGAAAATCATTCGTGGCAGAGACGTGACCTACCTTTATTGCATAGCTAATGCGAGGTATAAGAGGAATCGAATTTAATCGCTCCTTTTTTCCCCCTTCAAAAAATTCATGACTCTGTGAAAAATTGAATCACGAGAATTCGGGCACCGAAACTGCAACTCCAAGTTCTCTCCAATTATTTTCTTTTTTTCCCAAAGTACCGATTTTATTTTCGAAAATTCATTATTTCACACGAATCAGAAAATGGGAATTTTTTACCGGGTTGGATTTTTTTTTGCCATCCCATAAAAAAATTCCCATTTTCTGATTCACACAAAAAAGTAAAAAAAAAAGTATCGGTAAAGAAAATAATTAATTTTCCAAAATAAAATTGGTACTTTGGAAAAAAAAATAATTAGAGAAATTGCAATTGCAGGTTTGGTACCAAAATCCTCAAAATTCGAAAAAAAAATATTTTATCTTCTCACAAAAATTATTAATTTGTTTCATCTTCATCAGGTCCCTCTACGAATTACAAATTCTATGGACGAAGGATGGGATCCCCATGGAAAATTCTCGCCTATCCTTCAACTTCCACGACACGTGGAACCGAACTCTCGCTCTGATATCGGCTAATTTGAGCTACACTGGTGTTTATACGTGCCACGTGGACCTGATAAGCGGGGGATACCCTACGATCAACGCCAGTGCCAAGGTGGAAGTCTATGGTAAGGGGGATCTCCAAATATTTTTTTTTCTAGAAAAAAAAGAGAAACAAATTTTCGAAATTTCGAAATTCAAATTTACTAATGGAGAAAAAATTTAAAAAAAAAAACAAAAATACTAATCTAATTTTGTTTTCTCTACCAAAATCACAGAAAAACCGACGTTCAAGTCGGAATTGAAGAGGGAGACTCTGGGGGATTATGGATCCACGGTTACCCTGGCGTGCGACGTCGACGGGGTACCTCCTCCAAAAATCAGCTGGTTTCGAAACGCCGAATCCGTGGATCATTTACTCGGAACCAGGTTATTCGACTTATCTGGATTTTTTCTTTTTTTTTTTTTTTCTAAAGGGAAATTCGAGTTTCTCTGTTTATTTTTTTTTTATTTTAATCAAAAATTTGTATTTTCCAATTTCGATTTTCTAATTTACGTTATTCCAAAAGAAGCTAAAATTTCTTATTTAGAAAAGAAAAATTGTACAATTGGAAAAGAAACTCAAATTTCTCAGTTTCCTTACGTTTATTTTTTAACTTGTTTATTTTTTAAAGAAATTCCAATCTCCTGTTTTTCTCTATATTTATTTTATTTTTTTTTTAATTTTTCTTATTTTAAACAAAGCTCAAGTTTATTATTTAAAAAAAATTCTTTCCTTTTTAATCCCAAAATTTTCAATTTTCGGAATTTCCTTATAATTTTCTTTTTTTTTATTAAATAAATTTTCTTCATATTTAACGAAACCCCGAATTTTCGATTTTATTCATTTCCCTTTTTTTTTATTTCCTCACTTATTTATTTATTCATTTTTAGGTACGAAATGGAGGAAGACGGGTCGCTGACGATCAAGAAGCTGACAATTGACGATTCGGGGATGTTTCAATGCCTGGCCACCAACGAGGCAGGGGAGTCCTCGAGTTCCACGTGGTTGAAAGTCAAAAGTAAGCTTCGGGGAGATTAGAGTTATCGTTATCAATAATATTAGAAAAAAAATCAGACGAGAAGGATGGGTTTGAAAAAAAAAACCAAAAAACCAAAAAAAAAGAAATTGGAAGAAACCGAGGAATTTATTGACGCATCTTCTTTTTTATGGGGGCAGAGAAGGGAATGGCAGGCAGTTTGATGATGAGGAAGAGAGTTTTACGATGGGCGGCTGGCTACAACGTAGTCAGAGTTCGCCAGTCTGACCAACGTTTTATGTTCACTCAATATCCTGACAGTAAGAATTCCATTATTGCCGCGCACGAGAGAATTATCACCGGCCATTTGGTAGCAAAGCAACCGGACCCCGTGTCTGCCTTAGTCCTATTTTTTTTGTATTTTTTTTTATTTCGATTTTTCGATAAGATCAATCGAAATCGAGAAGAAAAAAAAATGGAATTTTCGGATCGATTGGTCTTACCGAATTTTCGATTTACTTCGATTTTCGATAAGATCAATCGAGATCGAGAAGAAAAAAAAATGGAATTTTCGGATCGATTGGTCTTACCGATTTTTTGATTTACTTCGATTTTCGATAACATCAATCGAGACCGAGAAGAAAAAAAATGGAATTTTCGCATCGATTGGTCTTACCGATTTTTCTTTTTATCTTAGGCACTTGCTTGCATACGTTTTTTTTCTCATCGTACCCTTCACGAATCTTTTTTTTTTGGGCTTTGTTAGTATTTATTTTTTTCTCCTAATTAGGAAACATTAGTTCCTTAGATTTTCGAAATTGTAGAAAATAAAAGAAGAAATCTTGCGATTTCTGCTGCACCACAATTTGCATTATTGCACGAGTTCGTGGAAACACGAGTTTTTGTAGAGAAATTTGAGAAATAAAAAAAACACTGAGATTTTAGAATTTAGAGAAACCCGGAGGTCTTGGAAAGAACCAAAAAAAAAATAAAATAAATGGGTAGAATTTGTTGTGCATGATTTTCGAAATTTTCTTTCGAGAAAGAGAAAATGAAAATTCCTTTTCTTTTTCAGCTTCGGTGCCGATTCTGGAACAGGGACCCCAGAATCTAACCGTTTTGGATGGAAAAGACGCCACGGTCACTTGTCGTGCCGTTGCTGCCCCAATGCCGAACATCACCTGGTACTTCAACGGTAATTTAATAAAGACAATTTTTATCGGATTGGTGCCCAATCATTTTTTTCGAAATTTTACCGATTTTTCGAATTATTTTCGAGCCCGAAATTCAATTTTTTTTAAATTTTATTAGGTCGAGTCATAAGTAACTTCCGTTTTCTTACCAGATATCCATAGCTTGCGTCGGAAGTTATTTATGACTCGACCTAATAATTTTTTAAATTATGGAAAAAAAATTCCCGGTGAAGTCGTAAATTTGTGGAAAAAAAAAATAAATAATAATTTGTAACCGTTTGTTCGACAGATTCTCTGCCAGTGGAAATCGCCGGAAGAGTACAATTACTCGACAATGGAGATCTGCTGATAGCGGCTATCAAACCGACCGATGCCGGAAAGTACAGTTGCATTCGTGCGAATGAAGCTGGCTCCGTTAACGGATCGGCCCATGTAACAGTACTCGGTGGGTATTCGTTACTTCTTTAGGCTAATTAGCCTTATAAAGTCGTTATAATAGCGATAATTATGCTAACGGCGAAAAAGAAAAAAAACGTGAGAAAAATTATTGTTCGTCAAGAATTCGTGTTATTTTCATGCTAATTTTATAGCGAACGTATTCTGGAACAATAGATTTTTCTTCCACCAAAAGAAACTCTGGTTTACATTTGAATTCTTTTCTCTGGAATTTTTGCTGAATTCGAAAAAAAAAAAAAAATTGTTTTCCCGCGAGAAGTAATGTTGGTTCAGTTTTATTAATATTGTATTTCTACGATCCGGTAAAATAAAAAAAAAAGTCCAATGGAATTTTGGTAGTTCAGGAATTTCCATTTTTTTGTTTCGTTGGTACTTAAGAAATGAAAATTATCGAAAATTGAATTTTTCGCGCTAATTACAATTTTTCTTAATAAGAAAAAAATAATTGTTTTTTAAATAATTCCTATAAATTGTAATTTTTTTTTCTCCAAATATTCTTTGATATTTGTTTTGGAGTGAATTCTCGTGATTTTTATTTCCCCCTTTTTTTTTGTTCTTCTTTCAGTCCGGACGCAGATTATCCAACCACCTGTTGACTCCTCCGTTTTATTGGGCCAAACCGCCGAGTTACAGTGCAAGGTGTCGCACGATCCGAGCGTTCCGTACGATATCGCTTGGTTCCACAATGCTCAGTAAGTAAAAAAAAAATTCAAGCCATAAAAATAATTTTCTCTTCAATCTACCCCTTTCTCAGTCAAAAAAAAAATTATTTTCTCGACCCCTGAGGCCTAAATTTTTATTTTAAAAAAATTCAAGCTCCAAAAATCACCCCTAAAAATAATTTTCTCTTCGATCCACCCCTTTCTCAGTAAAAAAAAAAGTTGTTTTCTTGACCCTGGAGGCCCAAATTCTCATTAAAAAAATTCAAGCCCTAAAAATCACCCCTAAAAATAATTTTCTCTTCGATCCACCCCTTTCTCGTCCAAAAAAAATTATTTTCTCGACCCTCGAGACTTGAAATTCTCATAAACAAAATTCAAGCCCCCAAAATCACCCCTAAAAATAATTTTCTCTTCGATCCACCCCTTTCTCGTCCAAAAAAAATTATTTTCTCGACCCTCGAGACTTGAAATTCTCATAAATAAATTAGAGCCCTAAAAATCACCCCTAAAAATAATTTTCTCTTCGATCCACCCCTTTCTCGTCCAAAAAAAAATTATTTTCTCGTCCCTCGAGGCCTAAATTCTCATTAAAAAAAAATTTTCTCTCCAGGGTAATCAACACCCAGGCGAGCCAGCGGGTGAAAATGCGCAGCGACGGCACCCTGGAGATCGCGGCGGTGCGAGCCTCGGACGTGGGCGAGTACACCTGCTTCGTGGAGTCCCCGGGCGGCAACGAGACGAGAACGGCCCGTTTGAGCGTCATCGAACTCCCGTTCGCGCCCATCAACGTCATGGCGAAGCGCGTGGAGTCCATTTCCCCGCGAACCATCAACGTCAGCTGGGTGCCGGGCTTCGACGGCAACAGCCCCACCAGCAAATTCATCATCCAGCGCCGAGAAGTCCCGGAATTTGGGCCCATGCCCGATCCCTCGCACAATTGGAACACCGAGCTGCGCAAAGTCTCGGCGGACAAACGCTGGGTGCTGCTGAGCAACCTCAAAGCGGCCGCGGCCTACCAGTTCCGCGTCACCGCGGAGAACCGGGTCGGGGAGGGGCCCTACTCGGACCCGAGCAACATCGTCGTCTTGCCCCAAGAGCCCCCTTCGGGGCCCCCCCAAGGATTCGTCGGCTCGGCTCGCTCCTCGTCGGAAATCATCACCCAGTGGCAGCTCCCCCTGGAGGAGCACCGCAACGGGCACATTTTGGGCTACGTCCTCCAGTACCGCTTGCACAAGTACACCAAGAGCCCGTGGACGAGCCAGAACATCACGAACGAGGCCCAGAGGAATTATCTCATCACGGACCTCATCACCTGGAAGGACTATTGCGTGAGAATCGCGGCCTACAACGACAAGGGCGTGGGCGTTTTCACCGACGAGGTCATCATCAAGACCAAAGAGGGGGTCCCCGAGGCCCCACCCACCAACGTCCGCCTGAAGGCGCTCAATTCCACCTCGGTCGAGGTCTGGTGGAAGCCCCCGAACCCGCAGAAGATCAACGGCATCAACCAGGGCTACAAATTGCAAGCCTGGACCTGCTGCAACGTCTCCGCCGAGACCGAGTTCAAGTCCATGACGGTCCCCCCGAGTCTCTTCGACCCCCTGGCGGAGCAAAACGCGGTGATGACCGGGCTCAGGAAGTACACGTTGTACAACATCACGGTCCTGTGCTTCACCGACCCCGGGGACGGGGAACGCAGCGAGCCCGTGCAGATTCGCACCAGCGAGGACGTCCCGGGCGAAGTCGAGAGCCTCCAGTTCGACGACGTCAGCGACCGGGCCTTGACGGTCAAGTGGACGCCTCCCCTGGAGACCAACGGCGTCCTGACCTTCTACCAGTTGAAGTACATGATCAAGGACGCGCCGGATTCGTTGAGGGTCGAGAACCTGACCGCCAGCACCCTCTCGACGAAGGTCGAGCATCTCCAAGCGACGACTCACTACCGGTTCGAAATCGTCGCCTGGACGTCCCAGGGTCCCGGGAAGCCCAAGGTCACGGTGATTCAATCCGGGGTGGAGCCGGTTCTGCCCCAGCCTCCGACGAAATTGGCGCTTTCCAACATCGACGCCTTCTCCGTGGTGTTGCAATTCACCCCCGGCTTCGACGGGAACTCGTCCATCACCAAGTGGACGGTCTTGGTGAGTTTGAAATCGATATTGGAAATTTAAAAAAAAAATAGATCGGGAGAATGTAACGATTTTTCATTTTAGGCACAAACGGCGCGAAACCAGACCTGGTACAGCCTCTACGAGGTCTCGGATCCCGACGCGAGCACCATCACCGTGGAGGGTTTGATCCCGTTCATGCAATACAAGTTGAGACTGATCGCGAACAACATCGTCGGAGCTTCCGCGCCCTCGGAGCCGACGAAGGAGTTCCAGACCATCCAAGCGCCACCCTCGCACCCCCCCAGGAACGTCACCGTCCGGGCCATGAGTGCCACGGAATTGAGAGTCCGGTGGATCGTGAGTGTTACCCCAGAATCTCCGATTTCGAATTGTTTTTCAATGCTATGCCGTCCGGTGGCACCACGTTGGTGCCATGCGAAAACTATAACTCGGGCAAGCGCCGGTGGCACCACGTTGGTGTCGTACATAAAGATTTATACCGGCGCCAGTGTTAATATATTTTTTCTTTATTTTACGATGATAATTCTTTATTGTTTCTAAAAGGTATAATATTAATATGTTTTTTTTTATTTTTAATTTTTAGCCACTACAGCAAATCGAATGGTACGGAAATCCCAGGGGATACAACGTAACTTACACGGAAGTGCGTAGCAACAAGTCGAAGAGCATCTCCATCGAGGATCCCACCGCGAATTCTTACGTTTTGGAGAATATGGAGGAATTCGCCTTATACGAGATCCTGATGCAGGCCTACAACGACGTGGGATCCTCGAGTTTGAGCCCAAAGGCTGTGGAGAGGACGCGAGAATCTGGTAAAAATAACAGCGAATTTTTTTTTTTCTTTTTTTTTTCTTACCCTCAATTAATTTTTTTTAATAATAATTATTAACCCTATGCCGTCCGGTGGCACCATCTTGGTGTCGTACATAAAGATTCGTACCGGCGCCAAACGACGGAAATCTCGATCGGACCCTCGGACGGCAAAGTGTCAATAACGATTATTTATTATTAAAATATTTTCATTATTAATTATTTTATTAATTCGTATCAAACGTGAATATTCCATTTCAGTGCCGTCGATGGGTCCGGTAAATGTGGAAGCCAACGCGACCTCGTCCACGACGATTCTCGTGAAATGGGGCGACGTGCCCATAGAGCACCAAAATGGGCAAATCGACGGCTTCAAAGTGTATTACGGCGCCAACAGCCGATCCCCGTTCCAGTACAAAAACATCCCCAGCAACTCCACCTTCACCACGACTTTGACCGAATTACGCAAATTCGTGCAGTACCATATCCAAGTCCTGGCCTACACCAGGCTCGGCAATGGCGCTCTAAGTTCGCCTCCCGTTCGAGTTCGAACCTTTGAAGATGGTACTTTATTGTCTGTATTTGATTATTTGTTTTCAAATTTTTCTATATTTATTGTTTATATATTTTTTTCAATTTTTTTTCGAAGCTCCGGGACCACCTTCCAACGTGTCTTTCCCAGACGTCAGTTTCACGACAGCTCGGATCATTTGGGACACTCCGGAGGACCCGAACGGGGAAATACTGGCTTACAAAGTCATGTTCCACCTCAACAGCAGCTACGATCGTCAGTTTTCGAAGGAATTCCCTGCCTCGGATCGTACCTTCAGGTACAATTTCTTCCATTTTCCATTTTATTACAATCTTTGAGATCGATTTTTCTTATTTTTTTTCTTAGAAATTCCTATTTATTTTTATTACAAATTTCTGCTGATTTGTTTCATATTTTTTTTCTTAAAAATTCCCATTTATTTTATTACAAATTCCTACTTATTTATTTCGTATTTTTTTATTCTTAAAAATTCCCATTTATTTTATTACAAATTCCTACTTATTTATTTCGTATTTTTTTGCTTCTTAAAAATTCCCATTTATTTTATTACAAATTTCTACTTATTTTTATTTTCATTTTTTTTTCTTAAAAATTCCCATTTATTTTATTACAAATTTCTACTTATTTTCATTTTCATGTTTATTTTCTGAAAAATTCGTTACAATTTTTTTTTCTCTTGCAGAGCCAGCGGCCTGGAGCCGGAAAAATACTACATGTTCTCGGTGGCGGCTCAGACGAGGCTGGGCTGGGGAAAAACCGCTTACGCCCTGGTCTTCACCACGAACAACCGGGAGAGGCCTCAGCCACCGTCTGTGCCCCAGGTGAGCCGGTCGCAGATCCAGAGTCGCCAAATCACCTTCAGCTGGACCCCGGGTCGCGATGGATTCGCTCCGTTGAGGTAAATTTCGAAAACGGACCGACAAGATAAAAAAAAAATTTTTTTTTGTTTTCTTATTCACGAAATTCTGTATTAAAAAAATTTATATATATATATTTATTATTTGTCAGGTATTACACGGTACAGCAATCGGAGAATTCCGGGCCCTTCCAGGTGATCCCGGAACGCGTGGATCCCACTTTGACCTCGTACACAGCCGATAATTTGAAGCCTTTCACGCATTATCAATTTCGAATTCAAGCGACGAACGATATAGGACCCTCCGAGTGGAGCACCGAGTCCCTCAGGGTCCAAACTTTACCCGCAGGTGATTTTTCTTTTTTTTTCTTTAATTTTTCAATTTTTATCATATATTTTTTTAAAAAATTAATATCAACTCTGGTATTTTTAATTCTCCAGTCTCGGGGCACAAATTTACGGTAAATATATTTTTTAAAAATGCCTTTTTGCACCCCAGCTCCATCCAAAGGCGTGACGGGACTGAAAGTGGTACCGATAACGACCTCCAGCATCGAGGTTCACTGGAACATGATCGAGGAGACCCACTGGAGCGGAGACCACGAGACCGGAGGCTACCGGGTGGTTTATCAACCGGTTTCGGATTTTCCCACGGCCCTGCAAGCCACTCCCAAAGAGGACGTTCTAGGAATTCGAGTGAGTCCGACTCGAAAAATCGAGTGAATCGTGTCAACCGAGAAACCGGAATATCAATTTCCGAATTTTCCAGGAAACGAAGATGGTCCTGAGCGACCTGAGCGAGGACAAATACTACGAAATCGTGGTGCTGCCGTTTAATTCCGAGGGCGAGGGGCCCCCGAGTCCGCCCGTGACCGTGTACGTGGGCGAGGCCGTGCCCACTGGGGAGCCACAGAACGTCACTGCCGAGCCGATTTCGTCCACGGAAGTCCATCTGAAGTGGAATCCGCCGAAGTTGAACATGCAAAATGGCGATCTCCTGGGATACAAGGTGAGGAAGGGTGCCATTTTCCCCCCAAAAAAGGGAAATTCCAAAGATGAAAGGCAAAAACTGGTATTTTTTTTCTTTTATCCTATTTTTCAATTTTTAAATGGGAAAAAATGTTCCCTTTTTTTTAATCGATAATCTCGAAAATCCAAGAAATGATTATAGTTGATATTATAATTAATAATAATATTAAAATTTGTGCAATTAATTAATAAAATAATTTTTCAAAATTTCCCAGATATTTTACCTGGTGACGGATTCGCCCCAAGAATTGGAGAAGAAGCAGGAAGAGGAGATCGAGGTGGTACCGGCCTCGTCGTTGACGCACAGTCTTGTGTTCCTGGACAAATACACCGAGTACCGGATCCAGGTGCTGGCGTTCAATCCAGCCGGTGACGGACCTAGGTCGCCGCCGATCACGGCGAGAACGAAGCAGGATCTACCGGGAGCGCCCTACAATTTGCAATTTAACGAGATCACGATGGCGAGTATGCGGGTTTCCTGGGACCCGCCGAAGATGAGGAACGGAAAAATCGTCGGTTACGTCGTGACGTACGAAACTGCCGAGCAAAACGATCGTGAGTATTCGAAATTCCATCGAAAATTCAAAAAACTATTTTTTTTAAATTTTTTATATTTGAAATCGATCCTTTTTTCTCCATTTTTGAAATAAACTCGAAATTTGGGAGAAAAATATGATGATAATCCTTGGAATTAATTATTTTTTGAAGAAAAAAAAATAAATCTTCCACGAATTATAATTGGAACCCAATTTTTTCGATTTTTAAACCCGCTCGGATTTTTTTTTGCAGGCTTTAGCAAACAAGTGAAGCAAAAAGTGACGGAAACGAACCTTTTGGTGCAACCTTTGGAGGAGGAAGTGACGTACACTTTCATGGTAAGGGCGCAAACGATCGACCTGGGCCCTCCCGTGTCCGGAAACGTGACAACTGGCCCACAGGAGGGCTCGCCGATGGCCCCGACGAATCTCATAATCAGCAAGGGCCAATCGAGCGTGGAACTGAGGTGGAAAAATGGTGCGTCCGGGAAAGGCCCGATTTTGGGCTATTACATCGAATCCAGACGCAAAGGTACAATTTTGTTCCACTTTTTTTTTTCTTTTTCGTTCGAGATCCAGAAAAAAAAAGATAAAATTGGACAGAAAATTCGGAAAATGCGAGAGATAATAACGAAAAGCAGTAACTCGAGTTCTCCACTAATTTGCAATTTTGTTTCTTTTGTAACGAAACAGCAATGGAAGATTGGCAGCATTGTAAGTGCATCAGTGCCATTTGTTCAACAGTTTGACCCTTTTCCCATTTTCTATTTTTTTATTTTTTTTTTCAACAATTTTGACATTTTTGCGAGTTGCCATAATATTTTTTTTTCTTCGATATTTTTTTTTGCATAGTACCTTTTTTTCTAACTCGCCAAGCATGAGATTTTCTCCCAAATCATTAGATTCATTTTTCCCATAACTCGTGTGATGTTTTTTCTTCAACAATTTCAAAATTCGGATTTTTTTTTTCGTTTCGGAAATTATAACTTTTTTCGTCATTTCCATAAAAGCGATGGCAAAAAAAAAGAATCAGAAATTGCAAGAGTGATCCCCATTCCAGGAATGATCTTAGATTTCCCCCATTAATTTTGCGTTTCACTTTTTTCTTTGTTTCTTTCGAAAAGTTGATTGCATTTTTTTAGAAAAAAAAAACTTTTATTTAAAAAATTTAATTGAGTGATTTTGATTTTCAGACGACACTCGTTGGCAAACCATCGTGAAAAGCACAAACGGGCCCTTGACGGAGTACACGGTGTCTTACCAGAATTTGCTACCTTCGACCTCGTACTTGTTTCGCGTCATTTCTTACAATCGTTATGGAATTAGTTACCCAGCGTCGTCTTCGGACACGGTGAGTAAT
Organism: Gasteruption jaculator; assembly: GCA_949825005.1. NCBI lineage: Eukaryota > Metazoa > Arthropoda > Insecta > Hymenoptera > Gasteruptiidae > Gasteruption > Gasteruption jaculator. Next base: position 17,209,661 of record OX463766.1, on the reverse strand, counting down.
TTTAGAATATTAAAAAAAAATATATCCAATTCGAGAAATTCTATTTTAAGAAATTTTCAAATTCTTAAAAAAGAATTTCTCAAATTTTGTTGCTTAAAAAAATCACAAGGAAAAAAAATATTTAAGAAATTCGTTTTTAAGAAATTTTCAAATTCTTAAAAAGGAATTTCTCAAATTTTAAAAAAATAATTGAGAAATTCTATTTTAGGAAATTGAAAATGTTTAATATTTTTTTTCTTGGTTTTTTTTAAGGGAATACAAAATTTACCGGATTTCTTCTATTTTTCTTTTACAGATTTTAACGCCGTCCAAGTTGTTCCTGGAATACGCTTATTTACAATATAAGCCGTTTTACCGGCAAACTTGGTTCATGGTGACTTTGGCGGCCACTTCCATAATTATCATAATTATGGTGATTGCCATTCTTTGCGTGAAAAGCAAGAGCTACAAGTACAAGCGTGAGTAGACGATTTTTTTTTCATTTAAAAAATTCCAGTGTGTCAATATTATTTATTAATTTGTGGGATAGAAAAAAAAAGTAATTATCCAAACCATCGAAAAAATAAAAATTGACATTACTTTTCTATTTTTTATATTTTCCTTTTTTTTTTCTTCCACAGAAGAAGCACAGAAGACGCTGGAGGAGTCCATGGCGATGGACATCGACGACCGGCAGGAGTCCGACCTGGAGCTGTACCGGTCCCGGTCGAACGGCACCAGCAGCAACGGCGGCATGAATTTGGCCAGCGCCTGCGGCACTTTGGGGAAACGAAGTACCTTGGCGCGAAAATCCATGCATCATCCTCCGCCGCCGGCGATGCTCGGAAAATCGCCCCCGAGGCCCTCCCCGGCCTCGGTGGCTTATCACAGCGACGAGGAGAGCCTGAAGGGATACGACGAGAACCCGGACGACAGCAGCGTCACCGAAAAACCGTCGGAAATCAGCTCGACGGATTCTCAGGTAATCATTTTTTTCTTAATAATTCCATCAATATCTTAACAATTTATTTCAATTTTATTGAAATTCCACTTTTAATAAGCGCAATAAATTTTAGAATTTTTCGAAAATTTTTTTCATTATTAATTCGAACAAATGTTTTTTTTTTACATTTCCCAGGGTTCGGAGAGCGAAAACGAGAGCGTGCAGTCGGATCCACATTCCTTCGTGAATCATTACGCGAACGTCAATGATTCGTTGCGACAATCCTGGAAACGGCAGAAACCGGTTAGAAATTATTCCTCGTACACGGATTCCGAGCCCGAGGGCAGTGCCGTGGTGAGCTTGAACGGCGGTCAAATTATCATGAACAACATGGCGAGGTCGAGAGCGCCTTTGCCAGGATTCTCGTCGTTCGTTTGAAGCGGCAACGAATCTCGAATTCTATTTTTTTTTATATTTTTTATTTAACGAGTCATTCATTTCAAGTGCTCTAACTTAGTGTGCCTCAGCTAGACCGAAAGCAATGAGAAAAAAGACAATACATACTTAGAATTTAATTCAAGGGGGGAGGGGGGAGGGGGGGGGGGGGGAGAATTAAAAAAAAAAGTAGTGCATTATAGGATTATAAGGTGGAGAGAAGCGGAGAAGAAAAAAAAACAAATATCAGTTTTCCTACGATCAGATATTACGCCAGAAGCTTTTCTAGAGCATCTATTTAATTGTGATATGTAGGAATAATTAATTAACCTAACGAGGGGAACTTAGGATTAAGGGATTCCCCGAAATTCGAGTCCATCGAAAAAATCATTCCAGTTTCCATTGACGGAATTTTTTTTTTATGAATATTTTTCTTTTTTATTTTCCTTTTTTTTTTTCTTAGCGACTTTTGATCTCCTCCTTGAAGTCAGCTGCTTGGAAAAAAATATCCGAGGGATACAATTCAATTTCAAAATGTTATTCGACGTTTGCTTTTGAAATACGTGTTTTCGAAATCCAAGAGGATTTTCGAATTTCACGGACGCGCCTTGGAAAAAATTTGGGCGGGATTTCGTACTTCGACTTGGCATTTTTTTTTTTTTTTTTCATTTGTTTATTGACGCTTTGCCGTCCCCACGCGGGACTTTTTCGTTTGGCGCCGGTACGAATCTTTTTTTGTACGACACCAACGTGGTGCCACCGGGACGGCACAGCGTTAACTCGAGGAGAAAACAAACGGAAATTTGTTGGGGATCATTTTCGCTGCTCTTCGATCTCAATTTACCGGAGTGAGGAATTTTTGGTTTCCCGAAACGAGCGAAAATTGCCGCCAATCGTCGAATGGGAGGATCCAAGGGGTAGAGGAAATTAATATAAAACGGAGAAATACGAATTATTATCATATCATCATTTTCTACGTATATCTTAAGAATTCAGATTAGAACCTTCGTGCAAAGTTTTAGATGTATTATAATTATTAAAAAGAGAGAGAGAGAGAGAGAGAGAAAATAATAATCGCTTGTAAGAGAAACGAACGGAGACGAAGAAACAAACGTATCAATTTTTACTTGTATGAGGAAGAAAGGGAGGGAAATTGGAACAATAAGATTTTTCGAAAAATTGCATTTCAACAATTGCATAATCGCGGAGAATACGATTTTGAAGGCAGCTATTTCTCGGAAATTTCAAATTTACCACGAAAATCAAAGAGAAACGGAATTTCATCATCGAATCGTTATTCTTTCACGTACTTCTAAGCTTCGGTAGTGATTCAAAAACAAGTTTACTGATAAAAGAATTGAAATTAAAAAAAAGGCGGGAGTAAGAGAAAATAATAAATGGAAGAATTTTTTTGAGAATTTTCCAGTGAACGAACTATAAAAAAAAAAGAAACTTTTATCAACGATGATAGGAAAAAAAAGGCTGATCTTAACTCTTATTTAAGTATTTTATACCACTTTAATATAGTTATCCTCCGTGTATATATAGGATACTAAAAAGAAAGAGCTGAAAAAAGCTTCTTGAAAAAAAAAAATCAAACGAAATCCAAGCAAAGTATAACAATTTTCTTAAAAATTTCGTAAAATTTCTTACCGTAGATTTTTTTAAAGCAGAATCTACATATAAAATAACGATCGAATTTTTATAAGAAACGAAACACTGCCAGAAAATATTACTCTACATTTTTTAAATTCCAAAACGGATTTTTGAAAATTATTAGCAACAAGTAAAGAGGGAAAATTGACGAAAAGTGTATTAAAGTCTTGTTTCAAATATATGTTGACTTTGTAATAAAACAAAATTTATCTGACGAAAGAACGAAAGAATTCGAAAACCAAAATCATCTCCTTCTATTTCGAAAATCCATTTTTCCCCAAAAAAAACCCCCCATTTCTTTCGATCTTCGTTGATTTTTAGGGAGAAAAAAAAAATAGGCATTCGATATTTTATTTTACGACGTACTTTTTTTGCTCAGAAATATTGTTTTTATTTTTACTAACGAAATATTGAAAAAGAAAAAAAAAAGAAATTGGAAAGAGTGAAAATCTAAAAAATTGAGAAAAAATAATATTTTTTTTTTAAATGGAATTAATTCCATATTTTTATTTCCTTAAAAACGTTTTCTCGCATTTGAGAAACCAGTCGTTCAAATTTTTTGGCAAATTCTTCACCGAGTTTTGTTTGAGGATCGACCAAAGACCGATGTCTGCGATATTGAACCTATCGGTCCCGGAAACTGACACGTTGTTGCCCAATGACTTCGCGATGTTCGATAAAACTGCACCTTCTCGAACAGTTTTGTGTGTCAGCGAATGGGACAGGTCGAGAATCAGATCGACGTTACTTACTTCGGGTAACGATAATTCTTCGTAATTGTAACCTTCGACTAGTCGACTCAAGTACCTCAAGAAATTCATTTCTCCGATTAACGGGTAACTTTTCACTCCCGATACCACGACTTCCAAATCCGACACTGGAACAGCGAAGAAGAAAAAAATAAATAAATAAATCAATGAATAATGTATAATTTTGTAAAAAAATTCAGTTTTCCCTGAAACTGAATTTTTATCGATACTATGTTTTCGTTCGGAACTTTTAATTATTTTTTTTTGAGATTAACAATTAATTAATGTTTCAATAATTACCTTCCTTCCAAATCAAGGAAACCGTAACTTTCTGGGAACTCGTAGACCCCGAAATCGGTACTGGAAAATCAGCTGGTTCTTTAACACTGGAATGCGTGTAAGTTTTGACATCGAAATTAACACCTTCCCAGTAATTGATCAGTGCGAGTAGGGAATAAGGTGCTTTCGACGGGTGTACGTTTATCACAACATCGATATCGACGGATTCCTGGAGCGACAAACAAAAAATTGACAATTTCGATGGAACAATATTTTTAAATCATTATTTTTATTAGTATCCAATTGAAGTAAAAAATAAAAAACAAAGAATCGCCTTACCTTGCGAAGTAAGGATGACGTAACGGAACTCGAACCGACCGCTCGAGAATCCGTCGCAGGGGTTTTCCCTTTCGAGTGTTTCAAAATATCGTACAGAGTCGAGACCTGGTCCTTCAACTCCGCCAACTGGGCTAGAATCTTCTCCTGTCTCGCCTCCAAAGCCACGATCGCCGGCAATGGTGTCTATAACGGAAGAAGAGATCGAAATTTTGTCAATTGCAAATTTGAAGCTCGTCGAAGGACGAACGATTATGAACGCGAAGGGGGAAGGTAATTATTTAGAATCTCGGGAATGGAATTGCAAAATGGAAATTCTCTTTTCATGTGGATCTTTTAAATGCACGATTTTCAGTTATGTTTTTGGTTCGCGTCGTTTACTAACTAATGTTTTCGTGTCGCTTCTTTCCGGGCTAACGAATCTACCGTTTAAAAAAAAGAATATCCCGCATTCGACTCCCTGGGGTCTGAAATCCTTTCTTATTTTAAAAATTTCTACAAGGAAGCGAAAACTCGGAATTCCTATTTCGCTCCGAATTCTAATTTAATATATTTTATCGCAAAACTCTTTCGAGCTTAATTATCCCTATCATTTTTGTTCACCCATTTTCTCTTCTTATTTTTTTTTTCCAGAGAATCCAAGATTTTCCAGATATCGAGCCCCAGTCCTACTCAATCAAAAAATAAAAAAATAAATAAAAAAGGTAAAATCCCATAATTCCTAAATTCCTCATTTTTTCATTCTCATTTTTTTTCACATCCATTTCATTTTTCTTTTCCATTCTTTCCTTTCAGGTCCAGGGAATCTGCGTTTCCTGGAAACCCTAAGAAAAAAAAAAAATAAGAAAGGTGAATCCATTTCCATTGGACTTCCTCTTGGTGCGAGTTCTCAAAAAAGCGAAATTGGGGAAGGGGAGGGGGGACCATCGATCACGTCAATGCCATTAATTTAGTGCGCTTTTGGGAATTTTTGCCTTGCAACGTCCCAGGGACCTCGAGAATGTCGCCTCATCTTATCGTAAGTCTATATAAATATACAAATACATATATATGTATAGATTTTTTCGGTCCCATAATAATTAAACGTGAAAGAAACGATAAAGAAACCTTAGAAAGACCCTTAACCTGCTCAGTGATCTCATCTAAGATAGGGCCACCGCCGCCGCCGTCGCGGACGCCTTGGACGTCGAGGTTGAGGTTGACCTTGACGTTGACGTTGACGTCCTTGGGCAATTTGGGAGCGTGAATATTCCGCAACTCGTACATCACTCGCGAATGAAAAACCTCCCCCGGAAGTCGCACCGGCGGCTTTAGCTCGTACATTTTTTATTCGAAATTCGTATTTTCGCCCTTTTATCGTTCGATTTTCTTCGTTTTCTATTTTTTTTTGTAATTTTCTATTTCTAATTAAACGACCACTAATAATAATAATAATAACAGTTCGCGATCAAGGAGAAATTTCGAGATTTCTTCGATTTCTTGTTTATTTTCTTTCTTTTTTTTGGGGTAGAATTGAGATTTTAGAAGATTCGGATGAACTCGGACATATTATTCTTCTTATTATTATTATTATTATAACCACGAGCCGCCATTTTGGACTTCCGTTTTTCTCCCACCCCTTGAAGCGCGCACCGGAACCAAAATGGCGGCTTTCGGAGAGAGTTCCGTTAAAGTTTCCCGCGTTTTTTTTTGGGGATTCTCGGGATTTCGGGTAATTTTTAACGGTTTTATTTTTCCTTTTATTTGTGGAAATTGGTAGGGTTTTAATTTAGATTTCCTTTTTTCGTTTTAAGAAAGAGAGAGAGAGAGAGAGGCGAGAAAATATAGATTATGGAGTTTTCGAGATTTCGAGGATTTGAAAATCAGACTTCTTTCCCCTTTTTTTTTTAAACTATGAAAAATGGATTTTTCGGGATTTTGGGTAATTTTTTCACGATTTTATTTTTGTGGATTTCGTAAAATTTTGATTTAGATTTCTATTTGTTTTTTTTTGTTTCCGAGAAAGAGGGGGTAATAATATCAATTTTCAAAATTGAATTCAAATTTCCTTTTTTTTTCTTTTAAAAAATAGGAAGAAAAGGGAAAAAAACAATACCAATTTGGATTTATTCGAAATTTTCTCTATTCTCAAAGAAATTGTAACGCAAAAATTCCGATTTCGAGTTTATTTTCTTCATTTTAAGGAAAAAGTACCAAAATGGCGTCTATTCGGTTAAAAAATTTTTGGTTTTTTGAAATTCAGTTGATAATAATGAAATTTAATTAATGAATCTATTTAGAATCTTAATTTTAATCAATTAATCTATAATAATAATAGTAATAATAATAATAATAATAGTAGTAGTAGTAGTAGTAGTAGTAGTAGTAGTAGTAGTAGTAATAATAATAATAATAATAATAATAATTATAAACCTAGTAAGAATTTAAAAAAAAACTGAATTTTCAAACAAGTGGCGGGAAGAGCGGGAAACGAAGATGGCGACGAGCCGACACCGGTGGCGCCGCTATCGCGGCTCGAGCGAACCTCGACCCGCGTTAGAAGAAGAAAGAGGAAGAAGAAAGACGAAATTCATTTCCCGCGAATCGAATGACCTTCAACTTGCACCACGGAGGTGGGATGCAACTACCCCCGGTAGTATCGACTCGACTCAGATTCCGACTCCGACTCTAATTCCCGGGGATCGAAAAGTAACGAGGGGCAAAGGAAGGAAGGAAGGAAGGAACGATCGTCCGTCATCATCATCCCCCGGAAACCAGGATAGAGGATACGCACCGCAACCCCGGCGAGCGGTGCTGCCCTCTGGGAAAGCTTCCCCGGAAGCTCGCTGGATACAACACTTCTCGCGTGAAAAAAGAAAAGGTTTTGACGTCGGTTGGAAATGATTTTATCGGAAAGTGGCAAACAAAAGCGACCGAGAGAGGCTACGGCGGAGCCGATACGCGCGTGATAATCGGCGCCGGTGCGATTTCGAGCGCGAGTGCCCCGGGTTTACCCGGTGACGGGACGAGGTGCGGGTGAGTTTCGGGCACGACGGTGGCATTTCGGGCGGGCGCAAAACCCGCCGCGTTAATTCCGTAGCGAGGCACCCAGCAGCTTCGGACGTGTTTTATTGTTTCTCTCTTTTTTTGTTTCCCTCTTTCTTTCTCTCTTCTCTCTCTCTCTCTCTCTTCGATTCTCTTTCAGGCCCCCGGTGGCGGCCTCGCGCGGCGCTTTTTCGCAACCAGCCCCGAGTGCACGCTCTTGCAAGGACCCGCGCCATTGGTTCCCGGCTCCCGTGCCTCTTTGGCCCCCGGAATCGACCCCGCACCGGTTTCGGGGCCCCTCGGCAAGGGACGGGCCCCTTCGGGGGCGGCCACCCCCCGGTCATCGGCCGGAATTCGCGGAAAAATAGGGGCACCACCGCGGAATCGGGCGAACGCGGGTCTAAAAACAAGATGGCGGCCAGCCAGGACCGACCAATCAGCGACGGGCTCTCTCGCGGAAGCCCCCGTTGGGACACTTAGGACTCGGCTGTGTGGCCGCTCGCGTCAGTGAAGTCGTCAATTGCTGCGTCTGCCCACGTAAAAGAAAGAAAAGAAAAAAAAAAAGAAAGGGAATCCAAAAGAGAGCCAACGTAGGCCATCTTCGTCTTTTTTTTGTATCCTCTCTCTCTCTCTCTCTCTCGTAGACTTTTTTTCCAGCATCACAACACGACGCTCTTGGCGCGTCCCGAAAAAGAAGAGGAAAGAAGAAGAAGAAGTGGAGGAATCTCTGGTTTAACCTGAAAAAAAGAGAGAAAGGGAAGATCGTCCGCGGCCACGGCGAGGATGAGAGTGAGATCCCGTGTGTGTTTGGTCACGTGACCCCGCTGGGCCCGAAAAATGGCGCAAAGAGCACCGTGCAAAGATGGAGGGTCCCGTAATTCGCCCGTTGCGCTGTTGTCATTTGTATTTGTTTACCAATGCGTTGTTTCATAAACCACGAGTCAAGTAGAGCAGAGCCCCGAGAAAGAGAGAGACGGAAATAGAGGGAATTGGACGAAGAAGAAGAAGAAGAAGAGGAGGAGGCGGAGGAGGAGGAAGAGGGAAGAAAAGAGGAAGCGGAAGTCGAGAGAGTGAGTGCTTCTACCGGGCCCCCATTTTTTTTTTGGTATCATCGAATCTCCGGGGGTGACCACCCCCAGGATCATTGCTTTTTTTTTTTTTAAATTTTTTGGGGATTCATGGGGGTGCGAAGACCGGGGGTGTCACAGAAACGATGGGTTGCGTCACGATGCGAAATGAAACACGAGGGTGGTTGGTGGTTGCATGGGCAGAGTTTGTTGTGGAACCGGAGAAATAGGGGATGATGATAATAATAATAATAATGATAGTGGTGGTAATGTATATATATATATATATATTTTTGGAAATTAAAGAGGGAAGTGGGTTTGAACCAAGGAAAAGGGTGGTTCGGGGACCCAAATCCAAAATGTGTGTGGAATAACAACAAAAAAAGTTGGTGGGGGTATTGTTGATTGTTTAATTGTTGCGATTTCAACAATCGAAGGATTGAAAATTCATGGAATTTTCGAGTTTTTGTTGGTTACCTATATTATGTATATTATATTTCCATATTTTCAAGAATCTGAACGTAATTGTCGTGGGTATAACCAAGGAATCGTTGGAACCTTGATAACGAATTGTCGGCGATTGTTGAAAATTGTAACAATTGTTGGGTGCTCGTCCTCGCGGTCGCTAAATATCGGTATCGTCGATCGTCGCGATTCCAACGATGAAAAATATTTTCCATGGTTTTACGAAAACCAAGAAATTGAATTCGTTGCAATCGCGACAATCGGTTATTTTTAATATCTCTAATGAAAAAGTATCGGTAAAATTAATCACCTCGGAAGAAAAAAAATTTGTTTTTTGCTTCGAGTACAACGATTGACTCGATACCAAGTGAAACTATTAATTATTATTATTATTATCGCCATCGTCGATCGTGCCTACAATATTAATTAATAGTTGATGCACTCGATTCTTGAGACTGTAACGATGGGGGACATTCAAATTTGGATTTTTAATTAATATCTACATTCGTTAGAATTTTCATATCTTTTGGACATAATTCGTTCCATTCCAAAGTCCCTTTCAAATTTCCAAAAATCCATTTTTCTGAAATTGAAAATTTCAAAATTTCTCGATTTGGAAAGTACATTTCCAATTTTTTCATTTTTCAAATTTTCAAAATTCAATCCAGTCATTATTATTATCATTATCTTTATTATTATTATTAATACGTGAATTTTACCTCCAACATCATTTAAAAATTCACCTTTTTTGTTTAACCCGCAGGTATTAAGCGGCCGACGCTCTAGAAAAAGCGAAAATGACGGGCCGCGGCGGAAAGAGACGTGGCAGGCCGCCGAAATCCGTGGTGATGGAGCGACCGAAGAAGTTCCAGTACCACTTGATGAAGAAACCAAAGTATCTGCAGAACAAGGGCACCGAAACGCCCAACAACTCCCAACCCGGCACGCCGACCGCCTCCAGAGCGACCTCCCCGGTCGAGAGCGAGGAAAGCAGACGGAGCACGAGAAGCCGAAAATCCAGGAGCGCCCTCAAGGACAAGCACGCTTCCAGGAAAGGCGGACATTCCAGCGGCGGCGGGAGCTACCAGAAGAGAGGCTACAACACCAACGTCGACTACCGGGACTCCGAGTACCACTACGGCTCGGACTTCGGGGACGAGTCGACCGACAAGAGCGACCTCGAGGAGGAGCCTCTGCAGAGCGACCTCGAGTCCTCGGAGAGCATCGAGGAGCCCGACCCCTCCAGCGACAGCGACTTCTCCCTGTCGAGCTACGGCACGAACAACGGCACCGCAGGCAGGAAGTCGCTGCTCAGCCAGCAGCGACCCCCCAGTCCCGAGCCCCTGTGGCTCCAAAACCGAGAACTGCCCCAGCTGGCGCTGCCCAAGTCCTCGGACGACCTGCTGGTGCCCAAGGAGCTGGCGATGCCCTGCTTGTCCATCTACGAGGTGCTGAGGCACTTTCGCAGCCTCGTGAGGCTCTCCTCGTTCCGGTTCGAGGACTTCTGCGCGGCGATCGTCTGCGACGACCAGACCAACCTCCTCGCGGAGATTCACATTATGTTGATCAAGGCCCTGCTGCGAGAAGAGGACTCGCAGCAGACCCACTTCGGGCCCCTCGACCAGAAGGACTCGGTGAACGTGACCCTGTACTTCGTCGACGCCATGACCTGGCCCGAGGTCTTACGAGCCTACGTCGAGAGCGACCGGGGCTTCGACCAGGGTATCCTGCAGCTGCTGTCCTCCTGCGAGTACCCTTTCACGAGCGTGGAGGACCGGATCAAGGTCCTGCAGTTCCTCACCGACCAGTTTCTCATCACGAACCCAGTGAGAGAGGATCTCCTGCACGAAGGTGAATTTTCCAGGATTTGTGGAATTATTGTTTTTTTTTTGTTTTTTGTTTTGTGGAAGTGGAATTTTGTTGACCCGAGGATTCCGGTGTTCCAGGAAAGGTGCACTACGACGACCACTGCCGAGTTTGCCATCGACTGGGAGACCTGCTGTGCTGCGAAACCTGTCCGGCGGTTTTCCACCTGGAGTGCGTAGAGCCTCCTCTGGTGGACGTGCCCACGGAGGATTGGCAGTGCAGTGCCTGCAAGGCTCATAAAGTCACGGGAGTGGTCGACTGCATCCCCGATGCCGAGAAAAAAGGTGTTCTGTGTCGACAAGAGCACCTGGGGTTCGATAGACACGGTCGAAAATACTGGTTCCTGGCTCGGAGAGTCTTCGTGTAAGTTTCTAATTTTAGAAGAAAAAAAATAATTATAATTTTTTGCAATTAAATAGAATTTTGGCATTCGATGCAATTAAACAGGAACAGTAATTTTTTTTGCAGAGTTTTTTTTTAATTAGTAATAATAAATTGTCAATGATAAAATTCTAATTTCAAGTAATTTCAAATAAAATTAATAATATTTTCATTTTAAAATATTATCATATATGAATATTAATATTAAAAAATTAACCCTTTTTTTTCGAAAAAAATTCTAAATTAATAAACTTTACTAATAACAGAGACCAATATTTTTTTTTTGCAAATGAAAAATGCGTGAAATCTCAAAATTTTTTTAAATTTCAGCGAAAGCGAGGACGGGGAAGTGTGGTACTATAGCACAGCCTTGCAGTTGGAGGAGCTGATGCTGAGCCTGGACCCGAACGAGATGGAATTGGCCCTTTATCGAGAATTGTCGGATTACAAGGACGAAATTGTGCGACAGATGGATCTCACCGAGAGCATAACGAATCAATACAAAGGAAACAAGAAGTCGTACCTGGAAGTGGAAAATGGTTATTAATAAATTCCGAGGATATTTTTTTTTTCTTAATAATTTTTAAATAATAATAATAATTTTTATTTCTCCTTTAATTTTAGCTGCAATCGTAAAATTGCGAAAAGAACGTCAGGAGAAGGAAGAGGAGCAGAAAAAGGAACGAGAACGGCAGGAAGCGGAGGAAATGATGAAGAAGATGCAGGAAGACTGGAATCCCCTGGAGGAGAGATCGAACCTGGAGCAGAAGGACTCGACGGAGAAGAACTCGGGCTCCGAGGGTCAACTTCAAAACGAGAAACCCAAGAGCGGCGAGAAACCCGATGGAGAAAATGCCGTTTCCGAGGAAAGCAAAGTCGGAAAACCTCCGGGAACCTCCTCGAACTCCATCTCCGAGGATGCTCACGAAGAGGAAGCTGCGGAGGGAGAGGATGGTGCTGGAAAAATCGGGAAAGATGGTAAATGTCTTGGAATTTCTGGTATTCAATTTTATTTCCTACCTTTTCTTTGGAAAAAAATTGTGGAATTTCCGGAATTTCGAAAACCGAATTTCTAGATTTTTTTTATGAAAAAAAAAAAAAAAAATTATTTTTTCTTTAAATTGAATTTTTTTTATGACAATTAATTATTTACAATAATTATTTATTGTAATAATGTTATTTTTATTACAACTGTGATTTTTGAAATACTGATATTGACAAAAAAAATTATTTTAGAAATATCGATATTCGAAATTTTCGAAATTGTAAAAAAAAATTTAATTCCAAAATATCCAAATTTTAAAATATTGATATTAAAAAAATCAATACGTAAAAAAAATCGATATTTTAAAATTTGGAAATTTTCTAATATACAAAATATATTGATAATCGAAATAATTCAGGTAAAAAGCACACGATCGTGACGAGATCGAAGACCGGCTCCTTGCAACCGCGCACCTTCAGCATGGACGACCTGAAGAGACGGAGCACGGGCAGCCTCTCGAAGGAGGATCTCGACAAATTGGACAAAACCCTGAAGGACGACGGCGACGGTACCCGGGTGACGCGTCAGAAAGCGCATCAGATCGCCTCCGGCACGCACCTGTTCAAGCTGGGGATGGACAACAACTTCAAGACCTACGTGAACCAGTACAGCACGAACCCCATCGCCCTGAACAAATCCCAACGCAACGAGGAGCGCGACAAGAAACGCCACCTGTCGCACAAATTCTCGCTGACCCAGGCCTCGGAGTTCAAGTGGATCGGCAGCTTGACGGGAACCCGGGCCCTGCTGGTGAGCACCTTGAGGCAAACGATCCTCCAGCTGGAGAGCAACATCCAGGCGCCGTTCATGCACACGAATTGGCCCCTGCTGAGGAAACCCTGGACCACCGCGGTCGGGGCGTGCATCAACCCCCGGGACTTCGCCCGCGCCCTGATCGTGCTGCAGGCGTGCATCAAGTCCGTGGTGTTCGCGAGCGTGTGGCACGACCAGCTGGGCCACGTGAAGCTCCAGCGAGTCACGGCCCTGGAGCGGGAGGAGAAGAAGAGGCTGGACAAGAAGGAGAAGAAGGAACGCGAGGACGAGGAGGAGCGCAACCGGCTCTTCAACTTCGTCAAGTACTCCCTGGGCTTGAAGCACCAGGTGTGGAAGCAGAAGGGCGAGGAGTACCGGGTGCACGGCCAGGGCGGCTGGCTCTGGGTGTCGGCGAGCCGCAGGTACAAGTTCTCGGACTCCCGGAAACTCGGGCTTCGAAATGGCCCGCAGAAGGTCATGGTCCAGATACGCGAGCAGGGATGCATGAAGATCCTGGCGCTGGACCCGCCGACCTACGACTTCCTCGTGCGGGAGCACCTGGCCAAGAAGGAGGAGGAGGAACAGGAGCGGGACGAGAAACCCGACCGGGAGACGCTGGAGTCGGAGAGGGACTCGAGGGAGGCCGCGGAGACGTCGAACAAATTAAACTTGTCCTTCCTGGCGGGCATGAAAATCGAGAAGGTGTTCCCGCCGATCGAGAACTTCGACGAGATCGACATCACCAAGACCCTGACGACCCCCGGGAGGCTGCACTACCCGAAGATCGGTAAGAAGACGCGGATCGACGACTTCCTGGCGAGGAGGACGCACCTGAAGATCCTGGAGGAGCGCCGACGGCAGCAGATGGAGAAATCCAAGGCGTTGCCGTCGGTGACGACGTCCACGTCGACGTCGACGGCAACAGCGACGGCGACGACCGGTAGCGTGGCGGTTCCCGCGACTCAGAAATCGGAAAATTGCGAATCGGACGAGGAGGGCGACGTGACGAGTCCGAGGACGATCCAGAATATCCTCGCGGGCAAGCAGATCAACAAGGGGATCTCGCAATCGGCGAAGGAGCTGCTGCTGTCGATCGCGAAGAGGATCCAGCAGGTGCGCGCGCAGTACGCGAGTATCATGCTCCTGGCGAAGAACGGCAGCTGCTACTCCAAGTATTGCAACATGACGCCACCGACGCCCGCGAAGAACGTGACCTTGGCCCAGGGGCCGACATGCTACTCGCCGCTGTGCCTGCAGAAGGCGAGACTGAAGAGGGACCTGATAACGCTCCTGAGGAAGGCGAACGCTTTGAATAATAATCAGTCGTTGCCGGCGTTGGCCCCTTTGGGGACGACGTCGACGTCGACGGTGGCCGGTAGTCCGGTGAAATCGGAAGTTACGTCACCGGAGGACGGGGTCAAGGACCAGGCCGCGATCAGGAAGGACCTGGAGAGCGCGGTGGCGCTGGCCACGCATTGTAACGACGAGGGCCAGGTTGGAGAAAAGAAGAGCGAGGAGCCGCAAGTAAAGAAGATCAAATTGGAGACGGTGAGATTTTTTAAAAATTAATTAATTTATTTATTTATTTTGAAAATCGGGAAAATCTTAATTTTTTTTTATTTAGAATTTTTTGTTCTTGGAAATGGGAAAAATTGTGTTTGTAAAAATAAAGTTCCACCTGAAACTTGATTGTAAAAATACGAATCTTGGAACAATCGTAAAAAAAAATAATAGAAATTGCTGATAAAAAATTAATAAAATTGGTATTAATTATAAACTAGGAAATGAGTAATAAAATAATTAGGGAACATTCATTGGAAGAATTATTAATTGGAAATTAGGGAATTATTAATTTTCTTTTGGAAATATTGTAAAATATGGAATTAAGTAGAAATTGCAGTTGGCAATGATACAGAAATTGATAAATTATTAATTAGGCAAATTATCAATTGGAAACCGATCAATTAGTAATTAGAAGCCGAGAGGAAGGAATTAAAATAAATTTTTAATTTTCAGAACGTGGATGATAAATCGAGTATTGAGGAAAAGAAGGAAAATATCGTAACGACGACGACGACCAGCAGCGTCACTACGACGACAACGGTGACGACAACCCGCCAGACTGTGAAAACCGTCGATGGAATTGTGAAAACCGTGAAGGAGAATACAACGTTACAAAATTCCGTCGAACATTCCAGTGAGATGAGGTACTCCTTCATTTGGAAATTTCATTGAATAATAATCTACTATTGTCTCATTAAAATTTTGGAATTTTGCAATTCCCCAGAATTTCAAATTTCAAACACGAATTTTGGAATTTCCTAATTTACCAGAATTTTCAATTTCAAACCCGAATTTTGAAATTTTGCAATTCCCCAGAATTTTAAAGTTTCAAACACGAATTTTGGAATTTCCTAATTTACCAGAATTTTCAATTTCAAACCCGAATTTTGAAATTTAATTGACTATTATTTTATCGATATGCTCTACATTATTTTTTTTTATATATTAACACATATTGTGACCAATATTTTGACAAATAATTAACACCAATCATCAATTAACGATTTCACAGCAAAGTGAGCAGCGCGGGGACGAAAACCCTGATAGTGAACCGCAGAGGGAGGACCGTGCACCGGATAGCCATCGCCAAGGAACTGAACGAAGACGGCAGCGAGCGCGTTTATTCCACGGTTTCCACGGACGGGAGAGTTTACCTGAAGAAGGTCGCCATGTCCCTCGCCGACAGACGGAAGAAACGCACTCCGGTGAAGTATCCCCTGTGCTCCACCTTTTGCACGAAGACCAAGCATCGAAGCATCCTCGTGCTGCCGCAGCACGAATTGCGAAAGCTCGCCAGAGTCGGTGGGCGAACTCCCGTTCATGGGTTCCATCACATGGCGAAGGTTTTTATTTTTTTAAATTTATTTATTTATTTATTTTTTCACCAAATTATTCTTATCAATGATTTTGAATTACGTCTTTTTCAGGCAAATCCATCGGTGTGGCCCTACCCGTGCCCACGACCGCTCTTCAAAACCTGCTGGCTCTATCGCACCGTGGGCCTGAAATCCCTGGCGGCTGCAGCTCTGCAGTTGCGCATCCTCTGGGCGTGTTTGCGCTGGGACGACATGGCCGCGAAACCCGCGTCCAGCGACGGCAAGCACCAGATCACCACCGACACGGAGATCATGTCCCTGGAGATCCTGAAACATCGACACGTGGGCCAGTTCATGGACCGAGCGCAGTATTTGCGCAGAAAGGTCGTGATCCCGCTGGAACTTCCCAAACAAGTCCGAGGTTCGCAACTGCATTGACGAAATTGCAAAAAAATTGGAAATCGTGGATTTTTTAAAATTAATCTTTGATAATTAATTTCCGCCTGGAATTGCTTCTTGAACGAATCATTCATTTTTGCCTGGATTTGATTTTTCATTCGTTTATTTTTTTATTTTCGTCAGAATAATTAATTTTCAAATTAATTATTAATTTATCGATGTAATTTTTTTTTTTAGAGTCAATAACTACAAAAATACAAATTATTAAACATATGATAAATTATTAAAAAATGTAAATTAATTTATAATTCATTCTCGAGTTGAATTAATTAATATTTTTTACTAATTTATTATTATTTTCTAATAATTGACATTTTTATAATTTATTTGCAACTTTCATAAATTAATTATACAAAAATAAATTGACGAATGATTGAATGGCTAATTTTAGAATCGAATAATTACCTCGAAATTTAATAATTTCCGGGTGAAAGAAAAAAAAGAATATTACAAATCACCGAATAATCAATTATTAAACAATTAATTAATTTTTTTTTTTTTGGTCGTTGCCCTGGAATAGAAGTGACGTCGATCAGAAGCGGGTTGCGGAAACGAAAACGACCGGAATCGCCGCAAAGTACCGAGCCCCAGGTGTCCGAGGAGTGGGTGGACGAGGACAAATTGGAGCTTTGGGAGATCAAGCAATACGGCGATAGGTAATATTGCGGAAATATATATTTTTTTTCTATTTTTTTTTTCACTTCAAAAATCAAGCTTCCGTTTCGTCTGGAACCACGCATTTATCTTTTTCTTCTCGAAATTCTCCAATGTTCCATCCTTCCTCTTCGATAACACCCTGAAACTCGAGTACTAACATCGACGACCCGCTTGAAATATGTGTTTGTTATCAATCTCCAGGTTGGAGAAGGCTAATGCCCAGATTATTACTAGGAGTCGTTCTGGGGTCCCGCAAACGAGCGTCTCCAGCGCGAACCGCGGCAACGCGTCCGTCTCGGACCAGCTCGTGAGCGGAAAAGCCACCCCCGAGGAGATCAAGGAGAAGATGGAGCAGCAATTGAGGATGCAACGGGCGGCCCATCAGCAGAAACGGGCCCTCGAGACCCTCAAGAGCCCGGCCAATGCCAATTCTCCGAATCAGCTGGGCAAGAACAACGCCAATTCCGGCCACGGTAGAAAACCCCAGAAGCTAAATTTATTATTATTATTATTATTATTCTAATAATTTTCATGCATTTAATTGATGTTACAATTTTTTTTTATGGGGTTCCAGATGGAAGCGTCAAGGTCGTGTCCAAAGTCGCCATTCCCAGTACACCGAATGCAGGAAAATCGCAGTTGACCTCGTTACTGACCACCCCAACCCAGGCGAAGACGTTCCTCGGAACCAGAAGGATTTATGTCACAAAAGGTGAGAGATTGGAATTTTTTTATTATTTCTATTTATTTTTATCGCAAAATTTCTATTTTATTTCACTTTATTTTATTTTTTTCCAAAATTTTCTTTGAAATTTCGAAACTCGAATTTTTTTAATTCTTAGAAATTCTTAGTTTCCAAAATTCACCCTTGAAAATTGAAATTCTGGGAAATTCCGAAAATTTCGTTTAGATTTTCAAATCCTAGAAAATTTTTATTGTAAAATTTCTATTTTTTAATTTAATTTTATTTTTTTGCTCCATTAATTTCATATTCGTGTAATTTTTTCACAATTGTATAATTAATATTATTATTATTAAATTATATCAGCTTCCGATGGAACGACGAGGGCCATTTCTGGGCCCGCTAGTATCTTACCCAAGGGTGCCGCGACTCCCAATCAGCAACAGAATCAACAGCAACAGTCGCAGCAGCAGTCGTTAATAAAAGTTGGATCCGCTCCAGGTTAGTCACCCTTTTATTTTATTTTATTTTTTGTTTACTTTTTTTTTTTTAGAAAAAGAAAAAATTGTAAATCTACGAAATTAATTACAGGTACTCCCAACACTCCGGTGCAGCAGATCCAGCAAAGGGTGCAGATCCTGCGTGGTCCCGATGGAAAATTGCAAGTTCGTGGACTGATGCCCGGTCAACAACTGGTCCAGATGCCGGATGGTAAATTGCACGTGCTCAATACCGGACAGCCCATCGTTGCGACGCAACAAACTGCAGTTACTTGCAACTCCACGACTCCGGTTTCCCAGGTAATTTGGTTCCAAAAAGTCTCGTTTGAATTTTAAAATCCGTGGAAATTGCAAAATTCTTAGTTTTCGAAATTCGCGCTTGAAAATTGAAATTCCGGGAAATTGCGAAATTCCAAAATTTTCGTTTGAATTTCAAAACTGGAATTTTTTAAATTCTTGGAAATTCCTAATTTCCAAAATAGGCGCTTGAAAATTGAAATTCCGGGAATTTGCGAAATTCCAAAATTTTCGTTTGAATTTCAAAACTCGAATTTTTAAATTCCTTGGAAATTCTAAATTTCCAATATTCGCGCTTGAAAATTGAAATTCCGGAAAATTGCGAAATTCCTAAACTTTTGCTTGGATTTTCCAATCCTAGAAAACTGCAAAATTCGAAAAATCGGAAATTCCAAAATTTTCACTATTTTCTTCCTCTTTTCAGACGACGAAGATCACGGTCGCGAACAAAGGAACCCCGTCGACTCCCGCGGGAACGCCCGTGAAAGCCGTGGCCAAAGCGAGTAGTCAGCAATCGGCTCAGGCCCAAACACCGACTTCGCAGAATCAATCGCAGAGTCCCCAGCAACGGGGAAAAAGCGTGACGGTGAACGCGGGGGGCGTGGTCACGACCAGTGCGTTACCGCAAACGCCGAAGAACACCATCATGGTGACGAACACGGGCCAGATCGTGCAGAGCGCCCAGGTGATATCGTCGAACGGGCAGGTACTGAACACGAACCAGATCGTGGTGACGAACGCGAATCTAGCGCAACAATTGGCTTCTGGCAAGGCACAATTAGCGACGATCGGTGGCCGTCAAGTGGTCATTCGCAGCACCCCGACCGGAAACCAAATAGTCCATTTGAACTCAGCCAACAGTAGTATTATCGTCAAAAATGCGGTGGTTCCTACCAAGCAAGTTTCGACGCCGCAGCCGCAGCCGCAACAGCAACAGCAATTGCAAGTGCAAGTGCAACAGACTCCGCAGCAGCAGCAGCAAACTCAAGGTAACGACTCAATTTTAATTAATTATTAAGTAATTGAATTTCAAATACAATAATTGCATTTTTAATGTAATAATTGAATTTAAAAAATAACAATTACAATTTTTAATATAATAATTGAATTTAAAAAATAATAATTGCATTTTTAATATATTAATTGAATTTAAAAGATAATAATGGCAATTTTTAATATAATAATTGATTTTAAAATATAATAATTGCATTTTTTAAATAATAATTGAATTATTCGATTTTTTTTTAGCCACAACTGGACTGACTCCACAGAATCCAACCGCGACTCCAGCGGCTCCAGTGACTCCAACGCGAGCCAGCGAGGTATCGACGAATAAGGAGATCGACGGTGTAACGACTTCCAGCACGAATCCAACCGCGACTTCCCCGACGACTCCAGTGCAAAGTCCAGCGCCGAGCACTCCGGCGCCTGGAAGCGTGGAAGCTTCGTTGCTGGCTGGACAACCTCCTGGAACGGTCATCAAGTGCGTCACGGCTCAGGTTATCCAGACGACTCAGGGCCCGAGGATCGTGCTCCAGGGGCTCCAGGGCGCGGATTTCACGCCGCAGCAGCTGGCCGTGGTCCAGCAGCAAGTGAAGCAGCAATTGCTCAAAGGTATTGATCGTGATAATTTTTCATTTTTTTTGTGTTTCGCTTTATTTTGGTTCCAAATTATTGCAGAAATTATTTTTGGAGAAAAATTATTGTTGGTTTCTTTTTTATTTTATTTATTTTATTACTAATTTGTTCGAATTCGAGAATTTTCTCCTAAAAAGTTAATGAATCAATAATATTTTGAAAATTCCCTTTTTTTTCCTTTCAAAATCGATGGGATTTCGCGGAATTTTTTTTCCACGTTAAAAAAAAAAAATTAAATCGATAACGATTGATTTCAGCTCAAGCCACAACCGGGAAACAAGGTGTTCTGGGTCCGACGAAAATCTACTTGGCGGTGCAACCGGCAGCTCAGCAGCAACAGGTGCAGCAACAAACGCAACAACAACAGCAACAGACCCAGCAATCTCCGCCACAGCAACCGCAACAGTCTCAAACTCAACAACAGCAGCAACAACAACAACTACAACAACAACAGCAGCAGCAACAGCAGCAACAAGTTTCGACAACAGCTGTCACTCCAACTTCCGGAGCTGCTCTGCCCCAAATTGCGACGCCGCAAAGTCCACGCGTCTCCTCCGTGCCGACGCTCAGCACAACACCCGCGACGCCGGTTTCTGTCAAGAAGGAACCGGCTTCTCCTGCAAAAACACCCGTTAAAATCGGTAGAATATTTTTTATCAATAAATCCAATTTTTTTAGGATTATAATTTTCAAATTCTCGGAATCTCCGAAAATCCAAAATCTTCGCTTGATTTTAAGTTTCTGATAAATTGCCAAAAATTCCAAATATTTATTTTCGTTAAAATTTCCAAATTCCGCCGAATTCCAAAAATCGCAATTTTTACATTCTCGGAAGATTCAAAAATTCCAAAATTTTCGCTTGAATTTTCAAATTCCCCTTGAAGTTGCAGAAATTGAATTTGCAATTAAACGAAATTCCTCGAAACTTAAAAATCTTCTTTATTTTCAATTTTTTTTATAGAACCGCAGTCACCGAAGGAAGCGACCACCACGGAGATCTTCCAACACGTGAAAGCTCCTTGTACCCCGGAGAAGCCGAAAGTCGTCGTGCAACAGGTAGCTCGCGCGAATGCCACGTCGACGGCCTCTCCCACGACGACACCCGTGACTGTGCCAACTACGACGGCAACGGCGACGACGATAACGGAGGAGGACTCCCAGAGGAGCAACGTCGCCAACGGGCAGCAGCCTTCCGAGACCTCGACGGATTCCACCCAGTCCTCCGGGAATAAATTCATCCTCACGCCAGATTACATCCAACAGAGTGAGACTTTCTCCATTTTTTTGTTTAATGCAATTTTGAATTTTTCTTTTTTAGACGCTTGTGGATTTTTTTTTTTTTTTTGGTCCGGAAAAATTTTTGGTTTCTCAAAATTTGAAACTTGGACACATAAAATTTCAGAACACGAAAATTTGAATTTTTATTAGGATAAAATCCGAAATTTTATTTTGCCTAATTTTAATTTCATAATTTTTTGCAATTTTTGATTTTTTTTAGACAAGTGGTTTTTTTTGCCCGGAAATTTTTGGTTTCTTAAAATTTCAAACTCGAACACAAAAAGTTTCAGAACACGAAAATTTGAGATATCATTAGAGTAAAATCCAAAATTATAATTTCCAAATTATCAATTCAAAATTTTAATTTGTTAATTTTAATTTCCAAATTTTAATTTCACAATTTTAATTTTCAAATTTTAATATCCAAATTGTAATTTCAAAATTTAACTTTCAGCAATTAAGAGCGCGCTGAAGCAAGAAAACCTGAACCCGGAGATCGAGGAGAAGCTGTTGATTCTGCAGCGGTACCAGGAAAAGCAGATGAAAGGCAGTGGCACGGAAAGCTCGGTCTCGAGCAACCAAAGTCACACGACGACCACCTGTACCACCCCGAGGGCGCCCTCTCGGAAGAGACCGGCTTCGTCGTCGTCCTCGTCCTCGTCGACCAACGTATCCTCGGCCACGACGACGACGACCGCCACGACGCCGGTGACACACAATTCCTCGGCGATGGCCGGCGACAAGGACAACAACGAATGGGTGGAAACCCCTCGGAAGAAGCCTTCGATTAAACAGGAGAACAAGGAGAGCGTCAAGTAAGGGCCGAAAACACGAGAAATTAATTTATTTATTTCTGTATTTTATTGATATTGTTTATTTATGGATTTGTTCATTTATTTTTCGTCGGTTCCAGGATGCCGCATAAATTGTCGGACAGTTTGGATCACGAGAGTCCTGTGAAAAATCGAAATTCGAAGCTGAAGGATTCGCAGGAGCAAAAAAGGAAGCAACAGGTTCACTCGAAGATGCAGGTTTTGCTGTTTCGTCACAAGGAATTGCTGAAGAAGGATTTATTGAAGAGAAGGGCTTTGCTGGAGAAGGAACTGGAAATCGATATACAGGTTCTTTTTTTTATATTTTTTTTCGAAATTTTTTTCCCCAACTTTTCCCCTTATTCCTTTTTTTTTCCCCATATAATTTTCGAAGAATTCCATTTTTTCAACCTTCCGCTGAATTTTCAACTAAAAAAAATATTAATAGACCAAAAATCAAATTAATTCAAATTTCGAAAATAATTGACCCGAAATTTCTATTTAATTTTTATTCTTATCCGACAGAAAAGAAAATTGGAAAAAAAAGGAAATAATTAATTTTCGAATAATTCCATTTCTTAACCTTCCGCTGAATTTTCAATAAAAAAAATCGGTTAAAAAAAATATTTGAAGACCCAAAATCAAATTAATTAAAATTTCGAAACTGATTTACCAGAAATTTCCAATAAAAATTTCTAATTAACTTTTACACTTATTCGACAACAAAGAAAATTTAAAAAAAATGGAAATAATTAATTTTCGAATAATTCCATTTTTTTAACCTTCCGCTGAATTTTTAACAAAAAAATCGGTTAAAAAAAATATTTAAGACCAAAATAAAAATCAATTAAAATTTCGAAACTGATTTACCAGAAATTTCCGATAAAAATTTCTAATTAATTTTTAATACTTATCCGACACCAAAGAAAATTGGAAAAATAATTGCGGAAAAATTGAAACCGTGGAAAAAAATTCTCGAAAAATTGTGTCTAATGAAATTTTGGAATTTTGGAATTTCGTAGAAGGACCTTTCGGCGGAACTGGCGACGAGGACGAAAGCGGAGAGGCACAAACAGGACGAGATGAAGACGGGAAGCGCCAAGAGGAAGGCGAACGCTCAAACTCCGCCGCAGCTGGGGAGTCCCCCGGCCAACCGGGGCTCCGGTAGCGGCGGGAAGCCAAAGAAACACAGGTCCCAGGGTAACAACGCGACGCCGCCCAACAGCGCCGGCGGTGGGACCTCCTCGAACGCGTCTAGTAATCGTATCAAAAAGGAGAAATTGTATTGTTTATGTAGAACGCCGTACGATGAGACCAAGTAAGTTGAGCATTTATTTGTTACCTAGTTGACGAGAAAGAAAAAAAATGGTACATTTTGTCTATATCCTTTTTTTTTTGTGTTTCACTGAAAAAAAAACAACTAGATTCTATGTGGGGTGTGATCTTTGTAACAATTGGTTCCACGGAGATTGTGTGGGAATTACGGAAGAGATGAGCAAGTCTTTGTCGGAGTTCGTTTGTACGGAGTGTCGGCATGCAAGGGACACGCAAGAGCTCTATTGCTTGTGCAAACAACCCTATGACGAATCTCAGTAAGGAACTAGTTGATTAGTAGATCTCTTTAATTTCGAGCCTAATCGATTGAAGAATTTTGGAAATTCCCAGGAACTTAAAATTTCAAGCGGAAATTTTGGAATTTCGCAATTTCCCGGATTGTCAATTTTCAAGCGCGAATTTCGGAAACTAGGAATTTCCAAGAATTTTCAAAATTCGAGTTTCGAAATTCAAGCGAAAATTTTGGATTTCGCAATTTCCCGGAATTTCAATTTTCAAGCGCGGATTTTGGAAACTAGGAATTTCCAAGAATTTTCAAAATTCGAGTTTTGAAATTCGAGCGAAAATTTTGGAATTTCGCAATTTTCCGGAATGTCAATTTTCAAGCGCGAATTTCGGAAACTAGGAATTTCCAAGAATTTTTAAAATTCGAGTTTTGACATTCAAGCGAAAGTTTTGGAATTACGCAACAAAAAAAAAGAATTAAATTCGACATTTTTCGGCTTCTTATTTTATTTATTTATTTTGCTTTAAATTTCTTTTTAAGTTCGAGTCGTTTTTCTTTTTTTTTTATAGTAATTTTTTGAGTAAACTGAAATTTTGTATAATGAATTTCAATGGATTTTCCAGATTCTACATCTGCTGCGACAAGTGCCAGGATTGGTTCCACGGAAGATGCGTGGGAATTTTGCAATCGGAGGCTGACAACATCGACGAGTACGTTTGCCCGAATTGCCAGCGAAATTCTTCCGTGAATTTCGCGAATATGAAAAATCTGAGCGCGAAGGATATCGATTTGTTGAAGAAACTTATCAAACAAATTCAAGTGAGTAGCATTTTTCAATACTTTCCTTTATTGATACTTTTTCCCCATTTTTCCTTTTGTTTTTTTGTTTTTCCCACTTAATTTCCGAGTAATTCAATTTTTTCAACCTTCCGCTGAATTTTCAACCAAAAAAACCGATTAAAAAAAATCTAAAAGACCAAAAAACAAATTAATTAAAATTTCGAAATTAATTCACCCGAAATTTCCAATAAAAATTTGTAATCAATTTTTACACTTATCCGACATGAAAGAAAATTGTTGATCCATACTTCTTTTTTTTTTTTCACGAATTTCTATAGTTTCAGAAATTTTCGTTGGCGCCAAATAAATTTTGGAATTTATACCAAAAAAAAAGGTCGTACTCGAACCGATTCGAATTTTTTTGTATGAATTCCAAAAATTATTCGGCTCCAAGGAAAATTTTGAATATTTCATTTTTAGAATTTGTGAAAACGCCAAATTTAAAAAAAAAATTGCAAAAATTTGATTTTCCAATTTTCTTTTTTATCTTTCCAGGCTCATAAAAGCGCGTGGCCTTTTATGGAACCCGTGGATCCCAACGAAGCTCCGGATTATTACAAAGTCATCAAGGAACCCATGGGTGAGTAATTAATTTACGTAACACAAAAACCAATTTGTCATTAAAAAAAAATTTTTTTATTCAATCCAAAAATTCAATTTTTTATTTTTTATTCAATCAAAAAAATCAATCTTTAATTTTTTATTCGATCGAAAAATTCAATTTTTAATTTTTTATTCAATCAAAAAATTCAATTTTAATTTTTTATCAATTAATTTTTTATTTAATTAATTTTTTTTTCCTTCCCATTAATTTTCGACGATTAATTCGATTCCCTCGAAATCCACAGACTTGCAAACCATCGAATTGAGGATAAACGACCGCTCGTATAAGAAACTCAGCGAATTCATCGGCGACATGACGAAGATCTTCGACAACTGTCGATACTACAACCCCAAGGAGTCGCCTTTCTTCAAATGCGCGGAATCCCTGGAGACGTACTTCGTCCACAAGATCAAGAGCCTGCGGGAGAAGTTCTCCGAAGGCAAATGAAAATAACCGTCGATCGAGCTCTGAACTGTCCGCTTTCTTTTATTATTATTATTATTTTTTTTTGTTTTCTTCCTTCTCGTGAATTAACTTATGACGTAGTTTTAGAGACAGAGAGAGAGAGAAAAAAAAGTGGAAAACGTCACGCGAAGAGACGTTGTATAAAAAAAAAGGACGATTGATTCGAGGGTTTCCATGATTTCTGTGCCATTTGCGGGGCGGTACAAGGAAGTTATTGCTTAAAGCGACGAAAAAAAAGGGGGAGGGGGGGTAGCGAAAGACAAACTCTACCGAAATCTTGACTTCTCTTCGTTCAGATATATATTTTTTTATACAAAGGGGGAAAAAAGGATGGAAAAATGGACTTTTTCACGAATTGCGTTTGAAACTTGTAAAGAAATTTTCGATTCCAGCGGTTTTCTTTTTTTTTTATATATATTTTCAGTAGAGTTTGTTACTTCTACGGGGGATTCGCGGCCGAATTCCGCGGTGTTGATTGTAAAGAAACAAAAAAAAAAGAAAACGTGGCGTGGGAATTCCGTTCGATGCCGAATTTTCTTGTTGAAGTGATCCTTCGGTACCTAAATTGAAAAAAAAAAACAAAAAATTGTACAAACAATGATTTTTTTGTTTACGATTCGACGGTATTTTTCCAATTGTTACTGACGATACGTTAAAAAAAGAAAAAAAAAGACGAAGGGACAAAAATAAGATTTTCTTTGAACTTCATTTCTTTTTTTGACAGAGAAAGAATCGAGAGGGAAAAAAAAGTAAAGTAAAGTAAAGCAAAGTCGGTTTTTCCTTCGCGAGAAAAACCGAAGGAAGGAAAAATACAAAGAAGGGGAAAAAGGTAAAAAAAGAAAAAAGAAAATGAAAATAGAGATAAAAGATGAACAGTAGTAAATTTAGAATTAACGTAAGGCAACAACAAAAAATATCGAGATAAGTTTTAGCAGTTAATTAAGGAATAAGTGACACACAAAAATGATTTGGAAAAAGGGAAAGAAGGAAAAAGGAGGAGACAAAAACGAACGAAAACGGATCATTAATAATAATAAAAAAAAAAAGAGGAAGGAAAGAAAAAAATAATTGCAAAATGATCATTAAAAAAATTGTATATATCAACAATCAATATTGTTATACATAAAAATATAAGAGAAGTATACGGTGATGAAAAAAAAAAAAAGGAAAAAGAATTTTTTTACACCGTAAGACAATTTTTTTCTTTTTCTTTTTCTTTTCGAGCTTTCTTGCAAAGAGTGAAAGTGTGACCGACCGAAGTTTTTTTTTTAGCGAATGGGAAAAAAGGTACGTCTGCGAAATTCGAGGGAACGCAATTTCTTTCCCCTTTTGACGTCGAAGAAACTCGAAATTGGCAACGAAAAAAGAAAAAAAAAAGTTAAAATTTATTAATCGAAGTTTCCTGATTTTTCTTAATTATTATTATTATTATTATTGTTGTTTTTCCTTCGAAATTGACCAAAGCGAAGAATTTTAAATGCCGCGTAATTTTAACACTCGTTTAATTGTCGCCAGATTTTTCATCGAAAGGGGAAAGAAAGAAAATTGAAAAAAAAAAAAAAAAAAAAAAATTTTTTTTCTTTTTGGTTTCTCGTTCGAAGACATTGTTACTGAAAAGAAAGAAAAAAAAGCAAAAAATGGAAATTCAATTTCATAAGTAGCGGACTTGAAGAAGAAAAAAAATCAATATTATAATTAGAGGTATTAGATGTGGTTTTATTTATAACGAAAAAAAATCAGGAGAGACGCAAATATTAGAAAGAAAGAGAAAAAAACAAAACCATTGAAATTCACGATAGGAGAGATAATAATTATAATTGAGAAGGGGAAGACGATATGATTAACGATTTGTTTATTATTATTATTATTATTATTAATAATATTATTTTCTTACGTTCATTAAATTCGTAGTTAAAAAAAAAAATTCCGAAGGTTTCCGTGGAGCCATAGAATTCCAAGAATTTCCATGGGGTTCCAAGAAACTTCGCGAAATCTTAGAAATTTTGAGAGGGAAAATCTGGAATTTTCAAAAAAAAAGAAAATTTCGAAAAGTGAATTTTCGGAATTTTTTTTTGTTGCTTTAAGATCAAAAGAAAAAAATATAAGAAAACGTACCAGTTGGTTTCCCATGCGTTGCGATAATTAAATTTAGTTTCTCGTACTTCTAAGAACCACGGTTGTAAATATTACTACTTATATTTAACAAACAAACGAGATATTTGTTGGTTAATTTTTGAAAATCATACGTCTTCGTTTTATGGAAGAAAAAAAAAATGAAAGAAGAAGAAGAAGAAAGGAAAAAAAGATGGAAATGCAGTTTTAGAGGGAGGATATAAAGAAAAAATAAGGAAGGACAGAAAAAAAAAATAGTCGTTAGTTAGCTCGAAGCATATTTGTACATTAAAGACCTATCCGTCAGGCTTTACGTTTCTTTTTTTTTCTATTTACGAGTTACAAATTATTGAAGAGTAATAATCGCCATTATTACGAGGAAAAAAAAGGAACTTTCACGCTTTGTACAGTATTTTTTAATTAAAGATAAAGAAAGAGTCTCTTCAAATAAACACTTTACAAATTCAAATGAAATTCCGATTCTGCAAAAAACTAATAATTAACTCTCCTCGATTTCATTTTATTTTATTATTATTATTATTATTACTATTATAATTTTTTAAGTCGACGAATTATTATTTTACTCAAAAAAAAAATCTGTCCAAATCTTTCTCGGTCGGAAAATTTATCAAATTTTTAATTGATTCCTACTAATTCCATTTTTTTCTATTTCCAGATTTCCAAAAATTTTTTTTCTTTCCTGGAGATCCAAACCAAAATTCCAGGCAATTCCAGTTCCAGGTCCAGGATGCTGGGAAATCTCCCCCAAGAAAAAGAAGAAAAATTCAAAAGGTGCCTAATTCCCCAAAAAATCCATTTTTTTTAATTATTAAATTCGTCAATTTCTAATATTTGTATTCAAAGTTCCAGGTTTTATCAATCGCGTACCCTCTCTCTGGCAGTATCGGGAATGGACGCAGCGCGTGCGTTAAATAAAATCGCCGGCAGAGTGAAAAGTGCTTTTTCTGGATGAAACAGGAGAGCGGAAGGTCGACGTGGAGTAGAAAGAGAGAATATTCGGATCCGAGGGAAAACGTGAACGCGCATCAGCAACAGCCTCTTTGGGAAATCGATTTTGGCAGAGAGAGAGAGAGAGAGAGAGAGTCCAAGTGCGTGTGTGAAATTGTGGGAAATCCGTGGAAATTTACTGCCAAAAATGCTCGTGAAAAAATTACCGGCTCCGATTTTTGGTAATTTTATTTCCATTTTTCTTTTTTAATTTTTGGTTTATTTATTTCCAAGTGAAGATAATTTAATATTCCATGTATTTATTATTTCTTCTTAATTTGAGAAAATTGTGGAAGTTTGATAAATTCGGAAAATTCTGTATTCGAGTCGATCCTCGATTGAAAATTTGTTTGATCGAGTATCGAGCCCGGATGAATTTTCGAATTTTTGGAAAGTTGAATTAAATAATTAATAAAAAATTTGAAGAAATTGTTAAGAATCGAGATTGACCGGTAATGTTTTTTTTTTTAAGACGTAATTAGCTTCTCCTTTCACTCGTAAGTGTATCGAAGCGTATCGAACTCCATAAACGTTGGTTTACCATGAAAACCGGTAACTGTGAATTCTCAAAATAAGAAAAAGAAAAAAAAAGAGGAATCTTTTATCTTATCTTTCAAAGTGAGGTGAACCTTGTATCTAAAATTAATCTCTCTTATTTCATTCTCGGAGATTAGCAAGATTGTATTGTCATTTATTTCTTACAAACAAGATGCACGAGCGAAGACGAATGGAAAAATTTTTAATTCAAAAATTTATAGACCTTTTTTATTCATTTATTTATTTATTTATTTATTTTTAATGATAAATATGGAATAATTGCTATAAAACATTAATTGAACATTTTCTCTTCGAGATGGAACCGAATTTACAGAAAGAGAAATTTCAATCCGTGCAAAATTTAGCTCGAGCATTTATTTTTTCACTCGAAAGAACAAAATATGGAACATTTTCAGGGTCGACTCGATGAAAAAGCAGAGACTCGATGCAAAATTGCTTTGGTTTTCAAGCCCGAGCTTAACCGTAGCGGTTCAATTGCCTTTAACTGGCTCCAATAGAATCTAATCGCTCTATTTGTTTAAGAGGTAGAGGATCTTTTCAATTGACGATCGTTCGCAATTGATAAATATTTCCTTTCCCTCTCTCTTTTTTTTTTTTTTTTCTTGTCCATGAGCTATGTTTCTATCGTGTTTCACTGGTCGATCACTTCGAAAACTCGAATCGATGATTTTCTGTTTGTATTTACAGGTTCGGTATGGAAACGATACCTAGCGACCGGTCTCTCTCAGGAACCGAAGGCTCCGATGGTATCCACCGAGATTCCTGGTCCTTTATCGAAGAATCTTTATCAGGAATTGAATTCTCTGCAGGTACTATTTATTTTGCATTTTTAATTATCATTATATTCAAATTTAAACGAATATTTTCATGAATATTCAGAAATAATAATTAAATCAGAGATAATTAATTGAATTTCATTTTTGGAATTTCGAATTTTTCAGTCGACGGAAGAAAACAAAAAATATTTCTTTTCTGGTATTCTTATTTTTTAGAAAGACAAAAAATTATTTGTAACTTTCCAGTTAATTTCGAATATATATTTCTTTAATAATTGCTCGATATTTATTTATTTGTTTATTAATTTTTTTTGGCAGCAAGCTGGGTCGGTGCAGTTGTTCGCTGACTATGAGAAATCCTATGGCAATTATTTAGCGGACGTCGATGGGAATATGCTGCTGGACGTTTACATGCAAATTTCCTCGATGCCGTTAGGGTACAATCACCCAGCCATGCTACAGGTTCTCACCGATCCGGTAAACCAGGTAAATCGGTCAAAAGTCTCATTTATCCTCCGATTCAATAAAAAAAAAAGAAAAAACTTATTTTTAGGATTTTTGGTATTTTAAGATTTTGCTACCCAAAAATTCTGGATATTTGGTTATAATTTTACAAATTTGTAATTTTTCTCTCCACTTTTCCAGAAAATGATCGCCAATCGACCAGCTTTGGGTGTCTTTCCGAACAAAGACTGGCCGAACAGATTGAAGAAGGTGTTGCTTCGAAAGGGGGTAAGTTCGAATGGAAATTTGTCAATCGAGGTCGAAGTCGATCGATCGATTATTTGAATTTTTTGTATCGTAGAAAAATAGATGCACGTTATTCGAAAAATAATTTTGGCCAATATTTTTGGAGGAATGACAATGAAGGAACAAAATTGTTTTTTGTCTCAGGTCGTTCCTCAAGGATTGAGCCAAATCACAACGATGATGTGCGGCTCCTGCTCGAACGAAAACGCTTTCAAGAACATCTTCATCTGGTACGCGGAGAAACATCGACCCGGGCATGAATTTTCCAAGGAGGAAATGGAAACTTGCATGATCAATCAACAGCCGGGATCTCCGAGATTCTCGATTTTGTCCTTCAAAGGTTCGAAGCGAAATCCATTTTTCAAAATATTATTTTTTAATACCTTTTTTTATTAAAATATTTTTAAGGTATTAAAATATATATAAATAATATAAATATAATATATTAAAATATATTATAATATATTCCAATAAAAATCGAATTATTTTTTTTTATACAATAGAAAAATAACAGCATGGAAATTTCGAAATTGGAAAAAAGAAAAATTAAAATACTTTTGTTTTTTTTAATCCACAGGAGCCTTCCACGGACGAACTTTGGGGTCCTTGTCGACGACTCACAGCAAGTACATCCACAAAATGGACATTCCGGCCTTCGACTGGCCCATCGCGACCTTCCCCAGGTACAAGTACCCTCTGGAGGAAAATAAACGCGAGAACGAGCAAGAGGACAAACGCTGTTTGGCCGAAGTAAGAGATTCCCGGAAAAATCCGGAATCGCAAAAATATTATTGCCAAAAAAAGAAAAAAAGAAATTCGGATAAATATGAATTTTTCTCAATTTCCAGGTGGAAGATCTCATAGAAAAATTCAAATCCAAGGCACCCGTGGCTGGAATCATCGTGGAGCCCATCCAAGCCGAAGGTGGTGATAATCACGCCTCGCCTTCGTTTTTCCAGGGGCTCCGGGCGCTCACGAAAAAGGTGAGAATCGAAAAGAAAAATAATTTTCAATTTTTTTTTTAGAAATTTTTTGTTTTCTTTTTTTTCATAATGAAATTTTTAATTTTCTTTCTTCTTCTTTTTTTTTTTTAGCACGGAGCGGCTTTGCTAATCGACGAGGTGCAAACTGGCTGCGGGCCAACGGGCAAAATGTGGTGCCACGAGCACTTCGACTTGGACACTCCACCCGATATCGTCACTTTCAGCAAAAAAATGCAACTCGGTGGATATTACCACACCGAGGATATGAAGTGAGTCCTATATATATATATATTTTATTATCATTAATAATTATTAATAATCTTTTTCCCGATCGAAATCACTGAAAATCAGAATTTAAATTTAAACAAAAAAAATTATAGTGAATAAATTAAAAAGAAAAAAAAATAGTTTGGCGCCGGTATGAATCTATATATGCGACACCAACGCGGTGCCACCAGCGCTTGCCCGATAGTTTTCGCAGGGCACCAACGCGGTGCCACCGGGAGGGCGTGGCGTTAATTAACAAAAAAAATGGAATTCTTCCCAGGCCGAAGCAGTCCTACAGAGTTTTCAACACCTGGATGGGAGATCCCTGCAAGGTGATCCTGCTGGAAGCCGTGCTGGACGTGCTCCAGAAGGAGAACCTCCTGGACCGGGTGACCCGTGTGGGGAATTACACTCTAAGCGAGTTGCTGAAACTGGAGAAGGAATTCTCCAGCAAAATGAATTCATCCCGCGGTCGCGGTACTTTTATCGCCTTCGATTGCGCCACTCCAGAATTGCGCGACCAAATCGTCAAGAAGTTGCTGCAAAAAGGTGCAAATTTCTATATATATTTTTTGGAATTAATCTCGGTTCCGGTAATTTTGGAATCGCATTTTTTTCAGACGATTTTCTATTTTTATTTCGGATTCGAATATTTTCGGGCCAAAAAAAAATACCAAAATATAATTTAATTTATATTTTTGTATAATATAATATATTTATTATAATACATTAAAATATATTAAATAATAAATATAATATATTATAATATAATATAATAAAATAAATGTTTCAATAAAAATAGAATTTTTTTTTAAAATTGTTTATTAGCGATAATTTTGAAAAAAGGAAAATTCTTTCGCAGGAATTCAAACCGGAGGCTGTGGAGCAAAAGCCATAAGATTGCGCCCGGCTCTGACTTTCACGGAACAACACGCCGACGTGTTCCTGGGCACTTTGCGGTCGATCCTGAAGGAATAAATATCCCCGGGGACCGAAGGAGTTCCAATCCGACGTCTTCCATATTTTAAGTGAAAAAAGAAAGAAAGAAACCAAAAAGCAAAAACAGTAGGTGACGAGAAATTCTTTTTTTTTAATCCCCATTTTTCGAATTCCCTATTTTCCCAATTTCTTTTAACCCAAAATTCTTGATTTTTTCTTTTTAACCCCTTTCCCCCCCTTTTTTTCCACGAGATTTCCAACAACGGTATTTATTTACGTAGGTTTTCGTTTTATTTTTAACAATATTTAGTACAAATGTTGTACAAAAGAGAGGAATTAATTCCACATAAATGGAAAAAATAATTACGTCTTCCAAAAAAAAAATATATATATATAAAGAAACAGAGAGAAAGACTTTCGTGATTAAATTATGCGAAATTAATTATGGAATTATTTTTCATTACAATTACCCCCCCCCCCCCCCCCCCCGAGCGTGTCTTTCATCACTTCACCATTTTTTTCAGAATTTCCGTGAAATGCTCGAATTGTGGCAAGCGACTCCTGCGACGCACGTATTCTATCGTTTTCTCCTGAAATTTCAAAACGGAAAATTACAGTATATCGCAAAAGAAGAGGAAATTCCGAATTTCAACTGGATCGAATTCCAATTTCCATAGAATTGGAAAACTCGGTACAAAATTTCATATATTAATTAATTCATTCGAAAAGTGTTACCGTCGTTGTGGGATCGCAGGCACCATGATGCTTATGTGCCAAATTCCACAAATTGACAGCCAAAGTTGCCAAATGGGCCTGACGCAGATCCGCTCGGATCGTCAGGCGTATGAACAATTGCATGGCGAGGATCGATTGTTTATCGAACTGATCGGTCGAGCCCAAATACTTCAATTGGTTCAGGATCTCCTCGAGGACCTTCGACGAGATCTTGTTGACTTCTTCGATGAACTTCTGATCCGATCCGTAGAGTTTGTCATTCGAGTCCACCTGAAATCGAATGATTTGTTAAAAACCAAAAAAAAAATATGAAAGATATCCAGGTCTAGTTTCTATTTTAATGGAAATTTCACCCACACTTTTTTATTTTTTTTGTTTTTGTTTTCGATGTCGAAGGATTTTAACCAAAAAAAAATATTGTTTTCCTTGAAATTGAAAATAATTTGTATTTTAATGGAAAAACTCCTGAATAATAATGGTAGTAATAATAATAATTATTATAATAATAATAATAATAATAATAATTGTTATTAGAATTAGAATTAGAATTATTATTATTATATTTTTGAAAATTGTGTTATCGAAGAAAATTTCGATACCTTGTCGATATGATAAGGATAATTTTCCTGGGTCATTACGGATAAAACATCGAGCACTCGCAGGTACAGCTGCGACTTCGCTGTGGTGTTTTCTTCGAAACACCTCTGAACTGCATTCAAAAGTCCCCTCATTAAATACAAAACACCGTGTTCCGGGCTGTCCTGAATAAAAAGAAAAAGGAAAAAAATAATAAATTGCAAGTAATTATTTTCGAAACTTCACGAAAATAAAAATTAAAGAGACTAAAAAATCTAAAAATAAGAAATTCCAATAAATTAATTTGGAAATTTCGAATTTTTGATTTTCAATTGTTCCAGAGCAATCTAACGAATTCCCACAAATGAGAAAATTCAAGGAAAGAAAGAAAGAAAGAAGTATTATTCCGCGCAATTTTGAAAAATCCAAGAAAATCGAAAAGGACGAAAAACGAACTTACAGGCACCACGAGCAAGGTCGATAAGAAATTCGACAAATACGAAAGCAGGTACGGCTCGGAACTTTTGTCCCTGCCTTCGATCTCGATGGTTCTGGGCATTTCCGGGACCAAGCTGAGAGCCGCTTTGAAACAAGCGTCCGCTGAAAAGATTTTTCGATTTTTAGAGAAAAGAATTAGGATTTTTGCGTTTCCACAAAAAATATCCTCCACTTTCACCGTCATCTCCTTTTTCCTCGATTTCAGATCCCGAGAATCCTTACCTTGGCCGAGACACTGATTTAGTAGCGCAACTTGCCCGGAAAGAAGGTACAACTGCAATCGAGTCTGCACCAGAGTGAGAGATGGGATGGTGATGAAGCAAAAAGCTGCACAAGCTCTGACGAAGGCTGAAGTTCTTCTCGTGTGGTGGCCTCTGACGATTTTTCTGGTGTCCACCGATAATTTGATGACGCACTAAAAAAAAAGAAAAAAGTTGAGTCGGATTTTATTTTTATTTTTTTTCCATTTTCTATTTTTTGAAATTGCAAAGAAGGGAAAAGGAAAAATTCTGGGGAATTTTGGGTGTCCATGAAATATTAATTTTATGGAGGAGAAAAGCAAAAATATGAATTTTGAGAAAGGGAAAATTCATTCAAAAAATGGGGAAATTGATGCAGCACCTGCACAAGCTGGACATGAACGGCGTCGAGGTTCGGGAAAGCTGCTCTAGCTTCGGCGTAAAAATTCAGCTGTTTTTCAAAATCCCGCCCGTAATCGACCCTTTGAACTAAACCGCAAATCAAATTTCCAATCTGTCGTTTTTCATCTTCCACCGTGAGTGCACTGAAAAGGAAAATGATGAGTAGGTAGAAAAAAAATATGATAATGATTTTTCTAAATTTTGAATAATGAATTTACAAAAAATGAATTTTCGAAATTTTGAATAGTGAATTTCCAAAATTTATGTGCTAAATTTTTAATAATGAAATTCCCAAGAAAAAATTTAGTGAATTTTCAGAACTGAATTTTCGAAATTTTGAATAATGAATTTCCAAAAATGTATTTTCTAAATTTTGAATAATGAATTTCCAAAGAAGAAATTTTCTAAATTTTAAATAACAAACTTCCAAAAAATCCATTCAAATGAATTTTCAAAGAAATAGAAATTCAATAAAAAATTCATGGAAATTAATCAAATTTAATGCCACAGGATTTTTTTTTAGAAACTTACTTCACGGAATCGTGCATAATCCTTGCAATGAACATCAGAGCGTTAATAATAATCGGGTCAGTAATAGGCCCCGTCTGGGAGGTGGTGAACCCCTCGATTACCGTTTTGCAGACCTCCACTTTGGTATTTTCTTTATGGAAGAGGTCCAGTAAGGGTAGAAAATTATCCTGGGGAGAAAAGAAAAACCAAATTTACTCTGGAATTTAAATTTTCAAAAAAATAAAAAAAAAAATAAAAAAAATTGTTTTTTAAAAATCAAACATTAATTTCTACCATAGCCAATAGGGACTCGAAATCCTGAGTATGAGCGACAATTTTGTCCACGACGGCCTGCAATTGCGGGTAATAGTGTTCAAAGGCACGATTCGGACTCAGCTGGCTGATGATTTTCCCCAGGATCAGGTTCAACTCGTTTACCTAAAAAAACAAAATTTTCAAAATTTTTTTTTCTTTATTTCCTTTGTCATTTATTTTATTTTTTTTTTGGTCCTATTTCCCTTTAGGACCCACTCACGGTGAAATGCAT
Source organism: Gasteruption jaculator (assembly GCA_949825005.1). Classification (NCBI taxonomy): domain Eukaryota; kingdom Metazoa; phylum Arthropoda; class Insecta; order Hymenoptera; family Gasteruptiidae; genus Gasteruption; species Gasteruption jaculator. Next base: position 17,173,111 of record OX463766.1, on the reverse strand, counting down.
CACGGCGAACTGCACCCAGACCTCGATGCAGTGCATGAATTTCGCGGAATCCTTCAGGTTCGTGATGTACTTCCAGACGGAGTTCAACACGTTCTGGCAGTCCTCCTTCGACGGGGATTCTCGTACCAAGGATTCCCCCAGGGTTCGATACAAAAGGTATTGGGGGTATCCTGGAGAGAACAAAAAAAGAAGAAGAAAATTTTAGAGATCGAGTTGGGGTTTCCAAAATACCCCATTTTCAAATTTTGATTATATTAATAAAAATAATAATTATAATAATAATTTTTTTGTTACTACTACTATTACTATTATTATTATTATTATTATTAGTAATAGTAGTAGAATTTTAATTACTTTTATTATAATCTTGGAGACAAAAAAATGAAAAATCAAGTTGGAATTTCCAAAATACCCAATTTTCAAATTTTAATTATATTAATAAAAATAATAATTATAATAATAATTTTTATTACTTTTATTATTATTATTATTATTATTAGTAGTAGTAGTAGTAGTAATAGTTGTAGAATTTTAATTGTTTTTATTATAATCCAGGAAAAAAGAATTATTATTTTAATAATAATAATAATAATAATAATTATTATTATAATAAAAAAAACAGACCATCATCTTCACAGGAACCGATCAAATTCACGAATTCCATGGACCTGGCGGCGACGTAGGTCGGTTTGAAGGTGGTCAGGATGGCGTTCACCAAAAGAGCGCTAAAATAAAATCCCCGAAAAATATTACAACAGCAAAAAACAACAACATTACAATAATAATAATATTATTATTTTTTTTAGCGTCAAAAGCAAAAATATCACCTGTTCGCCTGCTGCTTGCACCTGGAGAGCACCTCCGTGAGGAGCGTCTCCGAGGAGATGGCGACGATCACCTGGAGGATCCACTCCAGAGCCGGGGTGTAAAGGTTCAGGTAGGAATAAAGCGCGACGTTTTGCTTCGCCAGGTCCACCCTGAGCGACTGCCCGAAGAGCTGCTGGTACGCGAAGAGGAAGTCGTAGAGGTTCTCCTTGACGAAGTCGTAGTCGGACGTGCGGTTGTTCAGGGCGAAGCCCACGCGGCAGAGGTAACACCTGGCGTAGATCCCGATCAGCGGGTTCCCGATACCGCGGATCATCCTCGTGATGCGCAGCAGGGCCTTGCCGAATTCCCTGCGGACGAGGAGGAAGGCAAGTTGAGGGCAATTTCTGGGGAATCGAGGAACCTCGGGTACACCCTCTTACGTGCTCGTGAGGAAGCTGTAGGACTTGATGATGGCCATTTCCACGTAGAGCCTCGGCACCAGCTCCCGGATGGACGCGATCTTGTAGAACCAGTTCCTGCAGGTCTCCTTGGCGTTCTCCGGAACCATGTCCGGCGTGAAGTTGTCGGGCAAGCTCGTGGGGACTTTGCTGCCCGGTCTTCGAGTAGACAAATTTTCAAATTTTCAGTTTTTTTCCCCCTTCGACACTCCCAAATGCGAGAAAAATTTTCCTAATTTTCATTCGAGTACGAACTCACTTGTAATACTCGGCCTTGACCTTGAGCCTCTCGTAGACGAGTTTCCCAAAGATATCCAGGATATCGGTGATGAGCACGAACTTGCTCGGATAGAAAGCCATGACCGAGGTGTCCACCAGGAGCTTCGCGCACTGGAAGATCGATGATCCTTGGTTAATTTTTCTTTTCTTCTTCTTCCTCCTCCTCTTCTTCGAGATCAAGAAAAATGAGGAACCTCACCTGAATGGCAATTTTCAAGGCTTTCACTCGATGATCCGAGTGCCAGGCTTGCACCAGCTCGTTGTTGAGCTGCTCGATTCGAGCCGCGTACTCCTGCTGCGACAGGTCCAACATCTGTCGAACGGTTCCGTCTTCGAAGTCGTCCAGCTGCTCGAGTCTGGTTTTGACTTTGTCAACGACTGGACCGATCGGCTGGACTTTTACGATGACTGCGATAATAATTGAAATTAATTTTCTTTTTTTTTCCATAAAAGAAAAAAAAACAAAATTAATTTCAATTGCAAAAAAAAAGAAATTTAAAAACAAGAAAAAAATTAATCAATTGATAAAATAACAAATATCCCATTGCGATCATTAAAATAATAATAATAATAATAATAATAATAATAAGTAAGAAATGGCAAATTTATAAAATATATAAGAAAATAGCGAAAAAACTTTTGTAAATAAAAAATGTCCAATTCGATACCCTTTTCTCCATCCGGTAAAAAACTGGTAACGATGGACAATTTTTCGGAAGTCGTGTATTTATTAAGAATGGCTGTTCTTCTCGTCGACCAGGGTTCGACTAAATCCTCTATCGTTTCCTTGGCCTTTTTTACCGAAACCGAGGGGACGTTCGAGGCGGAGTAGTAATCCCACTGGAACGAAATCCAAGTCCAAATTTATATATAAATATATATATTTTTTTTTCCTTCCAGATTTTGGAAACTTCGAGCACGAATAAAAAGAATCGGTAAAAGTCCTTATATTTACCTCATCGGCGGCCATTCGACTCAAGGGATCCAGCTCTTCCCTGGCGAACTGCGACAGTGGATCCGAGCCGTCCAAAGAAGAATGACTCGACAGGGGATCCGGCAGCATCGTGTGAATAGGGATCGGCGTGTGTGTGGGAGTCGGGGTCCCAGTGGAAGACCCGGTACTGGTGCTCCGCAGGACGTTTCTTCTTGTGCCAGAGTTTCTGCCATCGATCAGCTGATGACGGGAAACAAAAAAAATGAAATCAGAAGACGCAGAAGAATCAATCTAATGAAAAAAAAAATATATATATGTATATATATATATACCGTGATTGTCACCGGCTTCAAGGGATGTTCCGTCACCTCCTCCGCTACTGGGACCTGGAGGAGCCTCCGGTCGGCGATTCTCGCGAGCCTGTGAAGGGGAAAGGTAAATGGTTGCAAGGTACTTCAATGGGATTGAAAAATGGGAATTATTACCATTGAATGTCGGCTGTCATTTTGAGTCTTGCAATGTTAGGAACTGAGAATGACAGCGATATTTATTTTCATACAGTTGTCAGAGGTTACATGGCGATTTGAGGTTAGGTTGGACCAACATATATATATATATATATATAATATTTCATATTTTGTTCGGTTGCGCGGGTTGCGCGTGAGAACATATACAAAACATTTTCGAAGCGGATCCAAGCGGATACCAGCGTTTACTGAAGCGAATTATTATTTCAACGCTCCAATCTGCTCCAATCCGCTTCATAATTTTTGCAGCCTCCAAAGCGGAAATTTCATATAAACCACTTTTGGGTCAATTTTTTAAGAATCCGCCTCGATCCGCTCGAATCCGCGTCGGTCCGCTTCAGTCCGCTCGAATACGCTTCATAATTTTTCAAGCCTACAAAGCGGAAAATTCATATAAACCACTTTTGGGACAATTTTTTAAGAATCCGCTCGAATCCGCTTCGATCCGCTCGAATCCGCTTCGGTCCGCTCGAATACGCTTCATAATTTTTCCAGCCTACAAAGCGGAAATTTCATATAAACCATTTTTGGGGACAATTTTTTAAGAATCCGCTTCGATCCGCTTCAGTCCGCTCGAATCCGCTTCAAGCCGCTTCGAATAACGCTCCGACCTTCTTTGTTCCAGTTGGAGCGATTCCAAGCGCGAAGCGGAGAATTCCAAGATTCTTCGAATCCGCTTTCGAATCTCGAGCGGGAAAAGAGGGAAAGACAATGGCCGCGGAGTATTTGCGCGGGAGAGACAGACGTTCGTTTCCGCTTGGGGCGCGTTCGGAAAGTGCAGCTTTGCTGCAGCGGCTCGGTCCCAGTCTCGTGGCGCGGCGGGGGACGATGGCATAACACAACACACAACGAGCATCGAGCAAGGACCGTTCACGCTCAGCGCTGCTCACTGCCGATAAGAGGAGCGGAACGGAGCCGAATCGCCAGCTGGAGGCCTCGAGAGCGCGCAAAGTTAACCTCAAAGTCTACTCTCGCGCGTGTCCCAATTCGTACTCGTCGCCGTGGGAGCGGATCCTAAGACTGGAGGCTGGTCCGGTCCATGTGCGCTCGCGACTTCGGGGATCCCGATCGACTATCGAACGGCAGCAGGAAGTGTCTCCGCGGGAGGGAACGGCAGCAGCGGGAGAGCGAGTGAGAGAGAGAGAGAGAGAGAGTGCGAGAGGAAGATCAGTGGAGGAGAGGGACAGAAAGAGAGAGAGAGAGAGAGAAAGATCAGTGGAGGCAGAAGTCGACCGTTATATATATAGCTTTGACGGTGTTGTACTTTTTTGATGGGACGGTTCTCGACGCGCACTCGAAAATGGTAAAGGCTTGAGTGCCCGATCAACGCGCGTGCCGAGTGACCGAGAGGATTGCCACTGGTAGTCGAAAAATGGCTGGAGTCTTTGACATCGAGATACACGACGGCGACCAGCATGCGAATCAGGATGAATCCGACGACGACGCTATCGAGGTTCAGGAGGTAACGTATTTGCTCCTGAATTTGTGGTGTTTATGTTCAAGGATAAGGGAGGGAGGGAGCATGAGATGAGACGAGATGATTTGAAATGAGATAAAATGAAGCGAGATGAGATAAAATGAGATAAGATAAGATAAAGTGGGATTTGTGAAAGATAGGGTGGGAGGGAATGGGATGGGATCAGATCAGATCGTGGGGGATGATTTGAGATGAAATTAGTTGAGATAAAATGAAACGAGATGAGATAAAATAAGATAAGATAAGATCATGTGGGATTTGTGAAAGATAGGGTGAGAGGGAATGAGATAGGATCAGATCATGGGGGATGATTTGAGATAAGATGAGATGAGATAAAGTGAGATAAAATGAAACGAGATGAGATAAAGTGAGATAAAATGAAACGAGATGAGATAAAATGAAATAAGATAAGATAAAATGAGATAAGATAAAGTGGGATTTGTGAAAGATAAGGTGAGGGGGAATGAGATAGCATCAGATCCTGGGGGATGATTTGAGATAAGATGAGATGAGATGAGATAAAGTGAGATAAAATGAGATGAAATTATTCAAAAGACAAATTGAGATAATTACAGAAGATAAAAGCAGATAAAATGAGATAAGATAAAATCAAATTAGATAAGGAGATAAAATGGAATGAGATAAAAATATGGAATCACATAAGATGAAATAACAACCTAGGGATAATATAAAATGAATTTGAAATTATATTAAAAATGAATCGAACCGAAATTAAATTACCAGAATTGAGATAAGATAAAAGATAATGATATAAAAAAAATGAGATGACATTGAAATAAATAAAAGTACCATGGTTTCCAGGGGGAATTCGATACATCCCCGGACGTGAATGCCCTAATCGAGTAAGTTTTTCTTTCCTCGTTTCCTCTTTGACATTCGAACTTAGAAAAATAATAACTCGAGTGAATTTCTTGTACTTGGACAGCTCGGAAAATATGGAACGAGTGCAACTTTCCGAGCAAAATGTGAATCCCGGCCAGGAAAAGACCGGACCCCAGGATTTCGAGCTGCGCAAGATACTCGGCGAAGGCGGCTACGGAAAGGTCTTTCAAGTCAGAAAGGTCACCGGCAACGACAAGGGCAGCATCTTCGCCATGAAGGTGCTGCGCAAAGCTTCGATCATCAGAAACCAAAAAGACACGGCACATACCAAAGCGGAACGGAATATCCTGGAAGCCGTTAAGGTGCGCTTGAGTCGCTCATTGGAGCCTCGAGCTCCATTTCTCCACCAGAATCCGATAGAGGGCGTCGAGACAAAGTCTTAGAGTACCCACAAGCCGTACTTTCGATTACCTTCATTTTTTCTCCCCATGAAGAGCTACCGGTGGGGTACCCGAGGGAGTGGTTCGAAAGTATGGCATGTGGGTACTCAATCGACTCGTCTCGAGATCCTCTACGAGAATATACGAGGCTCGCTCTTCCGAGATGAACTCAGCTTCGGTTTTGATGGCTTTTCATCACTTTCGCAGCATCCGTTCATCGTGAACCTGATGTACGCCTTCCAAACTGGCGGCAAGCTTTACCTCATTCTAGAGTACCTGTGCGGCGGGGAGCTGTTCACTTACCTGGACCGCGAAGGGATCTTCCTGGAAGACACCGCCTGGTGAGACTCGAGATGGAATTTTATTTTCAATTTTTTTATTTCGAAGTCAAATTTAAAAAACAATTTTTTTTATCGTAGCTTCTATTTGTCGGAGATCATCCTGGCGCTCCAGCATCTGCACAACGAGGGAATCATCTACAGGTAAAGGATTGCCTCCGAGGAGGTTGAAAAAAAATATCTTACGAAAAATAAAACATACAAATTTCAGAGACCTCAAACCGGAAAATATTTTGTTGGACGCCGAGGGACACGTGAAACTCACGGATTTCGGGCTCTGTAAGGAGCACATCCAGGAGGGCACCGTGACCCACACCTTCTGCGGGACCATCGAATACATGTAATTTCCAGTTTTATGTATTATTTTTTTTTCTTCTTTTTTTTCCTGTTTTCGAAATTTCAGGCACTTTTAAAAAAGGAATTATCTTTCTTTTCCAGGGCTCCGGAGATCCTGACTCGAAACGGCCACGGAAAAGCCGTCGATTGGTGGAGTCTCGGTGCTCTCATGTTCGATATGCTCACAGGACTGGTAAGACATCCGAAAAAATCAAGACCTATCAAAATCCGAAATGAGTTCCTCCGGGAAAGACGAGCCTTACATGCTCTCGCAGAGGACGTCGAGACGAGTTGTTTGAGTACCCACATGCTATACTTTCGAAGCGCTCCATTGGGTACCCCTCTTGCACCCCCTTCACGGGGTCGAAGATGGACGTCTCCAAAAGTATGGCTTGTGGGTACTCTAAGACTTTGTCTCGACGTCCTCTATAGAATCCTAGTGGAGAAAAGGCTTCAATTTGTGACTGGGCGCCAATAAGCGACCCAAGCGCGGTTGAACGTCCAATCGCTCGGGTAAAAAAAATTGTATTTCGTTGTAGCCACCGTTCATTGGAGACGACCGACGCAAGACCATCCAGAAGATCCTCCGCGGAAGGCTGAACCTGCCCCAGTACCTGACCATCGACGCTCGGGACCTGATTCGGAAATTGCTGAAGGTAATTCTTTTTTTTTTTCTTTTTTTCTTCTTTTTGTGGCGCAGTCTTCTAATCATGGAGCAATTTCTCGCCTTCCACAGAGGCAAGTGAGCCAAAGGCTGGGGTCCGGGCCCGAGGACGCGGAGGAGATCATCAACCACGACTTCTTCCGACACATCAATTGGCAGGACGTGATATCGCGCAAATTGGAGCCGCCCTTCAAACCCTGCCTGGTGAGCATGAGAAAGAAGGAGAAAAAGAAAAGAGCAAATTCCAGCAAAAGGGAAAACAAATATTTTTGTTTTTCTCTCTTTCGCAGAAAAGCGCCGACGACACGTCGCAGTTCGACGAGCAATTCACAGCCACCGTGCCCGTGGACTCCCCGGTCGAGAGTCCGCTCAGCGAATCCGCGAATATGATATTCCAGGTGGGCCCTCCGGCGCCTGATGTTGACGTTAGGAAGCCGTTAGGGGGATAAACCCAAATTTATCCCTGGCTCGTAACGCCAGTGTCTCCGTTTATCTCCTCTCCAACCGAAATTCGCAATTAAAAAAAAAAATGTTGTTTTTAGGGGTTCACGTACGTGGCGCCCTCGGTGCTGGAGGAAATGTACGCGCAGCCGAGACTGAACATGTCCGCCAGGAGTCCCCGACGCGGGCTCTTGAGCAGCAGCAGCAGCACAAGCGGCCACGGTCACGTTCACGGTGGTAGCTTCCGACACATGTCCGGGATCCCGAGGACCCTGGAGTCGTCGCAGCATCATCAGTTGCGACCCTCTGCTAATTTTCAACAGCACAGGTGAGGCTGGAGAGGAGACTTTCCATGGTCCATCATGTTGATACTGAAATAATAATAATAATGATAACAATAACAACAACAATATTAGTATTAATATTAATAATAATAATATTAATATTGATAATGATAATAATAATAATAATAATAATGTATAATAATATTAGTACTAATACTGATACTTATTTGTATTAATATTAGTATACTAATTTGTCGTAATTAAATATTAATGTTAATACTAATTTGATTTTTTTTTATCAAACAGTGTCTCCGGATTGTAGACATCGACTTCATCCTCGGAGTAGGGATCGGCTTCCTCGGACCTGGATTTTGTGGATTTTGGGAATGAGATGAAGTGCGAAGAGATGCTGTGCGATGCAATAGGGTGCTATGGGATGGGATCTCCTCCGAATGGGATGCAAGAGAGTATTTATTATTTTTTTCTTTTTTAGTAGAGATTGGATCAGATCTTGTCTTTATCATTTTTCGGGATGGGATGCATTGGATTTGTAGTGCAATGAAATGCAATTGCAATTGCAATTTGGAACGCAATTGCATTGCATTGCTTTTCATCTTATTTCGTTCCATTGCAATTGCAGTGGAATGAAGTAAAATTGCAATTGCACTGGGATGAAATAAAATTGCAATTGAGGTAAAATTGTAATTGCGATGGAATGAGGTAAAATTGCAGTTGCAGTGGAATGGGGTAAAATTGCAATTGCAATGGAATGCGGTGCAATGCGACGGGATAGAAGGAGATCCTTTCTCTTCTCTTCTCTCTCTATTAATCCCATTCTCTCTCGGATAAGATCTTCATCCCCATTTTCATCTCTCCCAAACTCGATCGTAGCGAATTAATTTGATCTCCGGACCGACGAACGCCGAATATTGCTAAATTCGTTGGATTTGCGTTCCATTGGATTTTCGGAAAAACAAAAAAAAAGAGAGGGAAGCAATTTTCATACACAAACACACTCATACATACATAATACACATACACACACACATACATTATATATATATAAAAAAAGTACTGTATATGCTTTCCTTTTGTACATAGTTAAGTCGCGTCGAAGATAACGCTGTAAATTATATAACGTAATGGTATTTATATCAGAAAAAGAAAGAATTTCGCGAATTTGAATTGAAGAAGTGCCGTTTCGAAAAAGAAAAAGAAAAATAAGTAGTTCAATTCCAACCGATTTTTTTTTTTCTTATTCTTCACCTTCTCTTCTCTTCTCCAAATCTGAATCCATTACTTCCTACAAGAAAAAAAAGGAATTTTTTTTCTGCGATTGGACTATCCACTCTTATTTCAATTTCGATATCAATACCGATATCGATTTTGTTATCGATACCAATTTTGTATATTGAATTCGATCGAATGTCGACAACGACATCGACATCAATTCCAATTTTTGGATTGATCTCGATATCGATGCCGATACTAATTTTAACTTCAATTTCAAAGCTAGTAACAATAATAATTCGGATTTCGATATCAATTTTCTTATCGATACCAATTTTCTTTATCGAATTCGATCCAATGTTAGAAACAACATCGACATCGATTCCAATTTTTGGATTGGTCTCGATATCAACATCGATACTAATTTTAATTCCAATTTCAAAAGTAGTAACAATAACAATTTGGATTTCGATATCGATATTGCCATTGGTATCGATACCAATATCGATTTCGAAATCAATAGCAATTTCAACTTCGACTTCGATTTCGATTCGAATGAAATTGATTTAGATTCATTCTCTTTTCTCGCTGTCGCTAAGTCAAATTTTAAAATAATTGACCAAAGCTAATTTGGATTTCGATGACAGAGGTAACAATCGACTTATCGAAGTTGGTTTATTATCGAAGGATCATCGGCTCGCAATTAGTCGTTACTAATTACTCCTTTGTTCGTCGCACAGATTTTCGTGTTTGTGTGTGTATGTAAATATCACTATACAACCTTAATAATAATAATAATAATAATAATAACAGTTCGTTGCATAATTTTAGCAAATTTCACCCCCCCCCCCCCCCATTTTAATCGATAATTAAAAAAGAAAAAAAAAGAATAATTTTCCTGATTTAATTGACAAAATTAATTACTACAAGATATGCCATTAATTATGCAACGATCTCATATCAATAGTAATAATAATAATAATAACGAGCGACGAAGGGAGGAACAAAAAAAAATCGTCCCTCCCCTCATCAATTATCAATTATCAATCACTCAATGCCGCTTTCGTCGTTTGGGGTCGTCCCTCCTCCGTCTGCTTCCATCCTCTTCCTCCTCCTGCTCCTCTGGGACACCTCGTCTCTTGGACCGGTGCCTCGCGTTTTCCTTTTCCTCCCTACTTTTGACTCTGGACCCCTCGTTTCCTCTTCGAGACCTTTCCTTCGAAAGGTGAAAGTCCTTTTCCCTTTTCCTTTTCTTCCCCTCTCCCTCCTCATCCTCATCCTCTTCTTTTCCGGAACCGCTGGAACCGGAGGAAGACTCGGGTTTTCGCTTGTTCCTCCTTTTCACCTTCCGCTTGTGTCTCCGCTTGCCCTCCTGTTCCTGTTCCTGGTCCGATTCCGCCTCCGAACTGGAACTGGAACTGGAATCGGACGAATCCTCGCGTTTCGACTCTCGTTTTTTCGCCTTCTTTGCCCTTTTCGCGCGTTTCTCCAGTTTCTCGAGTTTCCTGGGGGATGAAAAAAAGATTTTTTTTTAGAAAAAATTTTTTTTTTGGAGAAAAAGATTTTTTTTTGAGAAAAAAAGATTTTTTTTTGGAGAAAAAAAGATTTTTTTTTTGAGAAAAAAAGATTTTTTTTTAGAAAGATTTTTTTTTTGAGAAAAAAAGTTTAAAATTGGAAATAAAAAAGTGGGAAGGAAAAAAATCGAGAAAATGAAAAAATGGGGAAAAATTGAATTCGTCACGAACCTGAGGAGTTTCTTCTTCTCTCGCTTCGAGAGCGATTTCAGGAAGGTCACCTCCTCGGTCTGTTCGTCTTCGCCATCCGAGACCATGAGGTGTTCGTGTTCTCGAACTCGTAGGTGTTGCTGGGCGTCCAGGGCGGACCTATATTTTGATTTTCAAAAGTAAATCATTACATATTTTTGTTCTTTTAAATGAAATTGCAACAAATTGGTGCCCATCGATCTTTGGTCGATGGACTCGAACTCACTTCTTCAACGCCAAGCCATCTTCCCTCATCTGCTGGACCAGCGTGAGAGCGTCCGGTGTTTCTGGAGCCGGAGCCGGAGCATTCGTGGCCATGACGACGCTCATCGCTTGACTGTACAATGGACATTCTTTGTCTGAAGGAGAAAAAAAAATATATATATATATTATATTTACCTGGTATGCGATAAATAAAAATGAATGATCGATTAATAAAAATGACCTGTGTTTATGTGACCCCATTTGTGACATTTGATACACCGTACATTCCGTACTTGGATGCCAAACGGTTGGTCCCGGATCTCGCTGTCTCCCTTGCAGTAGCTCTCTCTAGGCGCATTGTACTTTCGTTGCCACTCGAACTTGTACTCCGGTTCGTTATCCTCCTTCTCTCGTTCCTTCTTCGCTCCGGGTGGAGGCTCGTACATAAAATTCACGCTCAGCTTGTCCTTGCTCTCCTTGCTCAGCAGAGCTCTGAAAAGCAAAAGGATGCAAGGTCCAATAATTTTTCTGTCCGAAAGACCCAGATCTGATAACTTTTTTTGTCCGAAACCTCTTTTATCCAAAAATTCTGGATTTGATACTTTTTTTTGTCCGAAAGACCGAGCTCCGATACCTTCTTTGTCCGAAACGCCTGGGTCCGAAACTTCTTGTACAAAAAAATCCCGATTTGATACCTTTTTTGTCCGAAAGACCGAGCTCCGATACCTTTTTTTCTCCGAAACACCGAGGTCTTACACCTTTTTTGTCCGAAACCTTTTTTACCCAAAAATCCCGACTTGATACCTTTTCTGTCCGAAAGACCAAGCTCCAATTCCTTTTTTTGTCCGAAACCTCTTTTATCCAAAAATTTGGATTCGATACCCTTTCTTTGCCGAAAGACCACGCTCCGATACCTTTTTTGTCCGAAAAATCGAGCTCCGATACCTTTTTTGTCCGAAAAATCGAGCTCCGATACCTTTTTTTGTCCGAAATACCCGGGTCCGAAACCTCTTTTACCGAAAAATCCCAATTCGATACCTTCTTTCTCCGAAAGAACGAGCTCCGATACCTTTCGGACCAAATTTCTATTTTCCCCTTTCGGAGTCCGAAAGCAATTCCAAAAAAATAACCTTTACATACTTATTATTGTGAAGGTCCTGCTCCTTCTCGTACTGGACCCGGAGCTCCTCCTGCTTTTTCTTGTAGGCCTCGGCCTGCTGCTCTGCCATCCATACCTGCGTTGTTTACAGACGAACGTCATTAAAGCGTTTCGTGTCCCGTGTCACTCTCAAAAATGGACAAAACAAAAAGGGAGGAATCCACTCACTCGTTTTAGGTTATCCCTCGAAGCCGGATGGAAGAACTTCTTGCACATGTAATTGTTGAATCCTTTCCCCATTTCGAGAAATTGTCAATTGTCCGGCCCCGAATCACCCGGTTACCACCTCGGTTCAATTCGAACCTCCACTTTTCGAGATCGGCAACGGCAAGGGTAACGATGACGATGCCGATGACGCTGATAACAATAATAATAACCTGCGTCGCTTCTTCCTCTTCTTCATCTTCGCAATCGTTTTTTCTTTCTCTCTCCCACCCCCGGAATTTTTCATCCCTTGTCCTTTTCTACAGCCCACTAGCGCTTTTTCTTTACCGACCGCGCACATTTTTACGCTCCGAGTAGATTCTTTTTTGAGTAGATGGCGCTCGAAAAAAGAAAAAGATGGAAGTGCAGGAGGGGCAGAGGGGGAACTGGTCGATGCGAAAGGTGCAACCATAGAATGTGATGTTTCATGAGCGGTTGCAGCGTGGACCTGGAGAAATTGGAATAAAGAAGGGAGGGGAGCGGTGTGTTGGGGATTTTAGTGCCGACGGCGAAGTGTAGATGGCGGGGAGGCAAAGTTCCGGCGAAAAAGAAGCGGGAATTTTGAAAATTTGGTGCAATTAAGGAATAATATATTTTTTTGGAAATTGACTGTTATTGATATTGATAGATTTGCAAAAAAAAGTGTTACGTAACAATTACATGCCTTTAAAATGTCCAATTAATATTATGTTTAATTGGGGCTGTAATTAATTTGATAATAAATTATCAATATTAATGGAAAAATAATTTACAAAATAAGTATTACGCATCAATTATATAATGAATTTTGCAATTTGCCATTTATTTTGCTATTTTTAAATTATTTCATTATTTTTGGAAAACTGGTGATTCCATATTCGCTCTCGGGACAGTGAAAATCCGCCTCAAGTTCGCTCGCGATGGAAACTCGCCTTTAGCTTCTCCCTTCACGTCGAATTAAAATTCTCGCTCGATAAAAGAATACCAATGGATTCTAACCTAAAAATTCCTACCTTACCGACGGGTCAATAAAATTACCTTGTGTCGATAAAATAAAATCAATATACACATAAATGGCCACATATACCCACGCACTCTCGAAAACCTCGCACACGCACGCTAAAAAATAGGCGGGAAATGATTTTCGCATTGTTTTGTCAAATGCCAGCGATTTGCTGTTTCATTGGGTACCGCGATCTATCATCCCATTTTAGAAGAAAATGCCCGTTACTTCTGACAGAAGTGACGTCATAAAAGAATTTTAACTCGTCGAGGAAAATTCGGTGAATTGTCTTATCCCGAGGGTGTGCCCCGAAAGTTTCTCGAAATCGGGAGGATGGTGCGAAGAAAATCGGTGGCCAGGTGAGTTTTGAGGTTATATGCGCCCTCCTCAGGGCTGGCCAATGCGATATCGACCCACGTGATGTGTTTACATTTTTCAGGTCCATCCGGTCCGAGAGTTCCGCAAAAACGGGACGGGAGAGTGCGAAATCCAATAAGGTGTAATAACTGAAAGATTTTTTTTTTCTTTCCATTTTTCTCTAAAATATTATTATTTTGTTTGTTTTCAAATGTATTATAATTTATTGATAATTAATTAATTAACTAATTAATTAATGCGATTGCATTTGTTTTTTTTCTTTTCTAATTATTCTATTCTTTTTGTTAATAACAAGAAAAATTTCTATTATTAACAAATTTTGTTAGTAACAAAAAAAATAGAATTCTACTTTTTTGTTATTAACAAAAAAAAATAGAATTATTACAAATTCTATTAATATCTATTAATATCGATCAATAATCAATTCATTTATCAATTTCTTCATTTTTCAATTTATTATTAAATTTATTTCAATCATTCGTTACATTACGAAATTGTAAAGTTTCGTATAACATTATATCGTTAATTAGAATCGAGGTTTCTTTTTTTTTTTCCACTCCGACTAATTTCAATCAACTTCCAGACCGTCGTGATGGTGGAAAGGAACCGCAAGAGACGCTTGAAGTCTCGAGTTTTGCAAGAAATCAAGTATTTGCGCAGATCGACGAAGCTCCTGATACCGAAACTACCGTTCGCACGATTGGTCAGAGAAATAATATTGGACCTCTTCCCTCGACAGGACATCAACAGGTACAATCCATTGATTCGCCGAAGCAAAGGCAAAAACCGAAGGAATCACAATTCCACTGATTTTTCTTTCGCCATTTCAGAAATAAAGGTTGCTAAGAAATATCCGGTCTCCGATCGCTCCTTTTTCTTAGTAAGAAATTCAAAGATAACGAATATAAGCATGTTGCAATTTTTCTATTAATAATTATTATTATTAATTATTATTTTTATTTTCATTATTAATGTGGCACCTTCGAAGTTGTAAAAATTTGTCGATCCGGTAATATTTCTGGAAAAAGTTTATGCGAACATTATTTTTTAATCGACGATGCGATTTCTTTCATTGCAATTTGCTAATTTGTTTATTTATTAGTTTTCACATTTTGGTTTTCTTTAATAGAGCAACCGTAGATGCACAAGTTTCTGTGTATTTTTTATTTGTTTTCAATATTTGCAAATTCCACGATATCGCACTCGACCGAACGCAATTGCGAGTCGATGTACGGTCCGAGAGGCTTGGCGAGACTCGATAAACCCAATAACTCGTCGAACGAATGATTTTAGGATACAAGTATCGGCTTTGGAGGCGTTGCAGGAGGCAACGGAAATGTACATAACGCAGTTCTTCGAAGATGCCATTCTCCTCACGTTGCACGCGAATCGCGTTACCCTGATGCAGAGGGACATGATACTGATGCGACGACTAAGAGGAAGGGACGATATCATCAATAAATGACGTTCAAAGAAGTGCCTGCGATTTTGTAGCCTCAAGGACGACACGATTTCCGAGAAATCGGGCCGCGAAGCATTTTTGTTTATATTTATAATTTTTGTATTTTTTTTTTGTTTAAACAAGAGGCACCGGCGAGTGACCATATTTTTATGCACTCGAGGCAAGTTTTTAGTCGACTCGTGAAACTTTTTGACAAAAATGTGTGACGAGTAAATCAATTTTATTGAATTTACGAAAATTGTAGAGAAAAAAATGCCCAAAAATGTTAATGGCACTTCACATTGGAGTGAGCATCTTGAAAAAAGAAAAAAAAACAGGAGATAATATCAAAAGATGAAAATTCAAAGGAAACAAAAAAATCGTTATTTGTTTAGAAAATAAATTACAAATACAAAGAAAAAGAAGGAGGAGGTGCGTTAGTTTCTAATAAACGAAAAAATAAGGACTCTCGATCTCTGTGCGTGACGAAAAATTAATGTTTAATTATATAAGAATGTAAAATAAATAAATAAATAAATAATGTATCTCGACAATTTCTATTCAAAATTATTTTAATATTTAGAAATTGTGTCATTTGGAAAATGATTTTTTATAAAATAGCAATTTTGACAATTTCCAAGTTTTCTGTATTAATAAAATATCGAAAACCAATTTTAATGAATTATAATAACACAAAAGAATCCTTGAAATCAGATTTCATTGAAAAGAATAAAAATAAGTGTTCGAATTTTTGGGCACAATTGGATTCCATGGAAAATTGAATGTAGGATATTTGAATATTGCGCGTCACCCCACGGGAGCCATCCTACTTTACCCTACCCTACCCTACCCTACACCAATGTGACCAGCTTGAGTTGGGACGTTTTGTTTTTGTTTTCTTTTCTTTTTTTCATTAAAATAATATAACAACAATAAATAAATAAACCCCAAAAAATAAATAAAGGGAGAAAAGAGAAAATTAACACAAAGCCGACACATACAACAGTAAATTTATATAAATAAACAAAACCGAATATAATACACTAGAGGACTCTACTCTTCAATTTCCTTCAAATTTACAAAGCCAACCGGCACCATGGTCCCAAGACTGAAGCAAACTGTGCAGAATAAGAAAAATATAATATTTTTTTTTTCAAAGTTAACTTCGTTAATAAAAGCATTGTTCGAATAATTTCATTGTTTGTTGGTTTATTTTTTAAATGGTATCGAAAACCAAAGAAATGTCGAAATCGAACACAATCACTGGAATTCATATAAAAAAATTGAGTAAGTGTCCAAAAAATTCCAATTATTTATCTTCAATGTAATAAATTCAAAATAATCAATACATATAACATATGTAATACATAAATTATAGTGTACATGAAAAATACAATTTATTCCAATCTTTTAGGTCATCCCCTGGCAGAGATTCGCACGAGAACCTTGAATAACATCATTTCGAAACTAGATTTCGGATTCGGATGCGACTGCGATCCAATTAAGAAAGACCTTGTATCGAAGCTGTTCAATTGGTTCTCGTTCGACGTCGTACCGGTTCCCAACAAAGTCTTGAATCTACTCATTCGCCTAATTCGGGTACGGCGATGTTTCGAAAAGTATCGAAAAAATATAAATAATATAGAAATCGAGTATTATCATTTTCTACCGGTTTCAGCTCGACGACGGAAGTTACTTAGCGGCTTTTGGGAAGCTTCGATTCCAGAACGAGCTGCGAGCATTGCGATCGAGACTGGACGAGTCCTGGTACGACGTTTTGAGTAACGTCGAGCAGCTTCTCTCCGATCCAAATGCTAGTTTTCCGTTGATCTCGGATTTGAATGTGGATAGCGTAAGGATTCGCCACCGATTAATCCTCAAACCGAGTACTCGTTAATTAACTGGATTGTATTTGAAAATATTTTTGTCTCTTTTTCTTACTTCGGGCCAACCATGTAATTTTGAAGAAAAAAAATATGATATATCAAATTTTATTTGCAGGATTCAAATAAATTCTTAAAAGAGGGAACCAGCGACTGCGAAAACGTAGATTTCACCGCCGAGGAAAGTAACTCGAACAGTATCTTTACGAACCAGTCGCTCGAAAGGTTCGACGAGATCTAGCAATTATTTTTATTCATTCTCAATTTTTATTTATACTAATTTTTCTGTTTCGTTCCATTTTTTTTAGGACGCTTCCCTTCGACGTGACCTTACCCTGCGAAAATGGGACCCGAGTGTGCATGGCGACGGAAGGTGGCATCAAATGGCTCGTAATGCCCTGGCAGCCACTGGTGACCTCCGACAAGGCTGTTTTGACAGCAGTCGAGGAGGCTCTGCACAATACAGTCAATACCTCTCGAATTTTACAAACGTGCCAGTTTATACCGAACGTCATGTTACAGGATTTCCCTGCGGAGGTTTTTCTACAGAGACCCGCCATCGTCACGGTCATTAAATAATTCTGAATTTGCCTTTGTAATAAAAAAAAAGAATAATTTTGCAATTTTTCAAACCGTGCGAACATTCATCGACTAACATTTTCATTTGCAGGTCTTACACGGTCTCCTTAAACTCAATGCGACCGAAGTCGAAGTGAGCTTTCGAAGCGTCATACCGACGGTTTTGAAAACCTTGAACAAGTTAACGAGGTCCCTTCGATTCCGAATCTATTACTACTGCGATCCTTGCATCGCGAACAAGAAGCAAAAGGTAAAACTATTATCTTTCTTCGTCATCGCAGTTCGAGTATCTGCTCGGAATCTAATGAATTTCTATTTCGTCGCAGCACCTCGCGAGGAATATTGAAAATGTGGTATACACCACCTCCTCGGAGGACAGATACAGTCCCGAAGGTGGGACATTGGAAGCTAATTATCAAGCTTATCGATCCGCGGTAAGTCTGGGTTTTGCTCTTCGACGAACAAAAAATTCCATGAACATCCCTTAAATGCATTTTCTCTGTTTGGACCCAGGGTACGAGCGACGGAAGTGCCAGTGTCACGAACGAGGCCGACGAATCGGTATTGCAGCTGCAGCAAATGTTGATCCCAACGTATTGCATAAGGACCTTGAACCTCGCGATCTTGCAACTGAGCACTCGAAGGAGTTCGACGTCTCCTTTGAAGAATGTAAAATATATCACGAATTTGTCGTACGAGCTCGTGCAGTTGCTGAATATGAGCATCACACCCACGATTTGGTTTTACACCGACGATACGGTTTTGAAGATCTGCGAGAGTCTCAAGTCGCTCTTGAAATTGTTCGGAGATATGATCGATTACTTCGGCATGCACCAAAGCACCGATGATTCTCGAATAATTTACTTGCAACTTCTTTGCATAGTCGTCAAGCTTCTGACTAATATCGTGCCCCTGGAATTGGCCGAATACGTCGTACCAGATTCTTTGGAGTTATCGATATCGGCTGCTCTCATGGATGCTGCGATTTATTTGATGTATCCTTCGCTGCATCAGGTGCTGCAGGCGTACGCAAGGGTGGGTTTTTGGATTTTTTAGGTACCCCGATGATAAATAGTTCATACACTTCGATAACGAAGAAATTTCTTTCGACAGCAATTCAAGGGACAATACGAAGTCGAGTATGTGAAATTGTTCGATGAGAGCCGATTGGTCATCAAATCCATGCGAGCTGCCATTTCGTGCTTGAAAGAGTCACCGAATGCATCCCCAGCGGAATTGTTACGAGCGATGTATGCTTCGAAAGTGTGTTTACCTTATCACAAAAATCTAACTTTGATAAAAAAAATGATATCGTTTCTTCAGAATCTTCATCGGTGAGTGTCGAGTCAAATTTAAATTTTAGAAATTGTTCCTTCGGGTCGACCGATTCTCTTCGACACAATTTGTCCATAAATGAATCGAACCCGAGGAGCTTCGACTAATATTGAATTATTATATATATATTTATAATTCCAAAATTTCCTGGATCGAAACTGAAATATATTCCTTCCCAATTTGCAGCGATAAAATTATTTCATTTTCAGGTACGACTTGAGCTCGGAAGATGCTTCGATAGCGAAAAAATTGACTTTGAGTCTACTCGCTCACCCCGATGCAGAAATTCAGGAAACGACTTACAGGGAATGCCATGATTTAATAAAATCGATAATCGGAATCGAAACTAATAAGAATCGATGTGATGTCCAACACATTTTTTTCCTACTCGATCCCAACATTCTCACTGAAATTATTTGTCACGGAGCGAGCAGCGAATCGGAAGATGTAGGAGTTCGATCTATACTCGAGGCTTAACATTAGGGAATTTAAGTTTCGTAATTGGTATAAAAAGAATGACCTGAAAGTCTTTTTCTTTTTAATTACAGATAAAAATTATGGCAGAGGAGATGCTAATTTACATGTTGAAGGGAAAGCTGCAAATGGGCAAATCTGGATGGACAAAGTTCCTCGAGGCACTCGTACCAGTGTTGCCATTATTGCAGTGCCTCGCTCACACTTCGACTAATTTGGGACAGTGTATCACGAAGATGTTGGATCCCGATGTCTACTCGGACATCGAGCTGCCTTACATCGAAGTGAGTCGCCATGAATTTTTTCACATTTTTAACTCGGTTCGGTTTCACGAATTCGACTTAGTTTCCCCTTTTTGGAATAATTATCTAAATCGTCAGCAATATTTGTTGCAGGTATTAAAAGGAAATGCGAGGCTGCTCTTTTCACCGCATGCCGATATCAGGGAGGAAGCCTTGTGTCGATTAATTTGGCTTCTCCATCGAGAAAAGGATTCGACAAAAAAGTTACCAAGATTGTCATCTTTGCATGGACTTCCGCTGAACTCCTTATGCATTTTTGATCGGCAAAGCACAGCGAAACGCTTGGAAGGCAGTTATCCGGTCTGCATTTTTCAGAAAATTATTTTTTCCTCCTTCGAATAATTCTTTTCCCCCACATTTGTTAGAAAATAAATTAAATTAATATATAAATCAAGTAAGAATAGCAAATTAATAAAAATAAATTCGAAATTCTATTTTCCAAAATATATTTTTTTAATTTTACAGAAAAGCAGTTTACTCTCGGTCTTAAAAATGCTCGACGAACCTAACGTGGAGTCTAAGATGCGAAAGTCAGCTCTGGTGCAAATCAGCGTGATGCTGACCGACCCTTCGTTGCACAAACTTTTTCTCACGAAAAATGGGTTGCCCGTGGTTTTGGACATTTTCAGCAAAGCATTGGTGAGTGGATCGAGTAAACTCATGTGAAAAAAATAACAATTCTATTTTTTTGCCCTTCCTTAAAATTTTCTTCGACACTCATTTTCAGTCGAAGGATGAGCACGATGATTATCCGGATTCCGTGATTCCGATTTTACAAATTCTGAAACTCGTTTGTCTAACCGAGGCTACGGTTCGACAAGATCTGTCCACTCGAGTCGAGATCTACTTCAACATTCTACGAAGTGAGCGACTAGAATTAATTGAATTTCTTTTTACGAGATTTTTGGGGGAACCGCAATTATTGTTTTTACTTTTTATATATTTTTTTTCCAGGTTTATTTTTATTCCCAAACAACGAATGTGTGAAAATCGACGCAGCCGAGTTATTAGCATTATTGCTGTACAACGAATTCATAAACAATTTCCAAGTTCAGGGATCGGTGGATCGATCGAACCCCTCGAACTTATCTTTACCTCGACTGATCGTCTCTCGAATGAAAATCCCATTTTCTTGTAAATCGCATTGGAAAACTAGTATTCACAGAAAACACGATATTTCAGGTAAAATCAAATTCTGAAATTCTCGAATGGGACTAGAAATTCGAAAATTCTAATTTTTTTATTATTTTTTTTTTAGTGTTATGTAGCAACAATCCCATTCTGCTCGCCTTCGTGAGACAATTTTGGGCATGGGAATGGCACCACGGATTAGGAACATTATGGAAACAATTGGACGAAATTGCTTGTGTGGAAGTCGCAGAAACTCTGAAGGTCCAAGAAATTGATTTGACCACTCTCAGGTTCAGCTCTCCGCATTATTGTTGCCAGCAACAATTGTACAATATCCAGAACTCAACGACGCACAAACAAGTTTCTTGTGCCATCGATTACCTAACGATGTGTGTTGCGATTCGACCATTTTTTCCAAAAACAATTTTACTCGAGCCTTCGTTTCGACGAAGTTCTTGAAATTTGCTGATTTAAGCTTAATTTTAAAAAAACATAGAGTTTTAAGGAAATTTCAATTTCACAATTCCTTATTTAATAATTTCTGTTTCTTAAATGAGCAAATTTCAAGAACTTCATCGAATCGAAAGCTCGGATGAAAATACCTTTCGAAGTAACTTCGAAGTAATTTGTCTCTGGGTTTCGCTTCGCAGGTACTTAAAATTTTACAAAATGCTCGAAGAAGAACAATTGGAGGATATCAGCACCCTGCCCTGGGAACAATCCTTGGAAAGGTTCCTTCTGTCGAACCCCACCAATAAGGAAGACTGCGACTTGTTCGTGGACGTTCTGAATTTTCTACATTTTTACATCAGCACGACAAGACTCGGTGAGTCCGAACAATAAAATATATTTTTGCTCAAAGTTCCTAGAATTTCTAGATTCGCTCAGGTTTCGAATAATTACGATTTTTGAATTATTATTAAAATAATCGTTTCCGATTTTAGCCAGAAACACGTGGCTCTGCAAGTTGATGAAAAATTTGACAAAATCCTTGGCCGATTTATTGAGGAACGTGGAAACCACGAATCAGGATGTGCATCAGGCGATTTTGAAATTAGCAAGGACCTGCTCCGCGATAGAAGGGAATCGGGAGGGTGTCGAAAATAATTGCAAAAATACCTGGACCGATTTTATCGAACTCGTGGTTCCCAATTTGTATTACGGGGACCAGCAGCATTTTTACAATTTGGGTGAGTTTTGCTCAACCTTTTGCACCTTTTTTGCATGTTTTTCTTTTTTATTATTTCGTCACTTTTATTTAATTGGCAATTTTTACTTAATTATAGCAATTTTTCGAATATTTCAGCGGACTTGGACCGGTTGTTGACTTGTTTGACCTACTTAACGGAAAAATCTCGGTGGCAAAGCAACAAGAATTTATTGATTTCCCTTGGAAATGCATTAATCGAATTAATCATTTCTTTTCATGAAAAAGCCGAGTCCGTTAGTTTCAAGGGACTCTCCATCACCAGGAATTCGATCATTTGCCTCAACCATTTGGTGTATCAGATGCAAGAAAAATTCGACAAAACCGTGAGAAACAAAAAAAATATATTTTTCCTTTTAATAAAAATTTTTTTCAAATATTTATCAAAACAATGTGAGATTTCTTTTTATTTCACAATATTTGAATTTCAAATTAATCAAGAAGTCTAAATGAAAATGATAAAATTCACTGCAATGAGAAATAATTCTGAATAATTGTAAATTTAAAAATTTTTTAATTTACAAAAATTAGGAAGAATATTTACAATTTTCTTTTTTTAAATATTACAATCCCTTATTTAATAAATTCTTTTTTCCCCCTCTAATTAAATAATCTCTTATTCTGAAATTTGCAAATTTCTTTCGATTCGACTTCATCTTCTTTCGATTCGACTTCGACTTCGACTTTGTCGAATCGAAAGCTCGAATGAAAATATTATTAATTTTTTAAAATTTGTCGGATTTGTCCCAAATTTGTAATAAATTTGCTATTTATCTTTTGAAATTGATTTAGAAAATGCAATTGAACAAATTATTTTTCAAAAATGCAATTTTTTTTCTAGACTTGGTCGGAGTTTTGGTACGAGGAGGGAAAACCCTTGAGTTGGTTGCCGATCCTCTGGAGCAACCGAGATCCCCTGGTACGAGCATCGGCTTTCCAATTGTTGGGTGGATTGACAAAAGGCAGACACACGGCCTCGCAGCTTTTGAATGCGCTCACAGTGGCCCCTGGCGAATTGTGCCAAGTCCTGTTGCAAACGATTTCCAATCGAGAGGAATCTTGCATCGTTAGGGAACAAGCTACAATTGCATTCGGCAATTTAGTGAGCAATTGCAATTGTCATTCTTATCGATACGTAAGTTATCAATGAAATAACTTTTTTTTTTATTATTAATTAATAGGAAATTACAGAATTTAATTTTCTCAATTTTTTATGATTTAGGAAAATAATTTTCGTTATTCAATTTTAATTTAATATTCTCTGAAATTTGAAAAAGGGAATTTGGGAATTCGATCCAACTTATTGGGCGTCAATTAGAAATTGCAAAATTTATTTTATTCGAAAATAAACAGAGAAAAAAAACAAAAAATGAATTATTTAAAATTTTAGAAAATGAAATTCCTTCAAAATCAATTTTCAAATTAATTTCTTTGAATATAAAATAAAAATTCAATATAAATATAAATAATATAAATTCAATGTAAATTACAAAATTAGAAAATGAAAAAAGACTGATTTTTCAATCGATTTTTTAATTAAAAAATGATTTTCAAATTCATTTGATTCACGAAATTCGAAAATTCTACGATTTTCTCCTTTTTTTTCTACAGGTTGATTCGCTGAAACCGGAGGCAATTTTGATTTACGTGGAACAAAGTAACTTTTACTACGAAGTCAGTGTATTATTTTCAAACATGTACGTCCTGCCAACGTTGGACTCCGAAACATCCGAAAAATGCAGTTCGGGGTCGGATTTTTTATCGGTCGTTCCTCGCACGGTTTCTTATCTTTATGACTGCCAAGTTGAAATGAACATTCGTAAGTTCAATTATTTTATTTATTTATTATTCAATACTTTAGTAACTCAAAATTTCGAAAATTAATTTACCACAATTTTTTGTCTTCCAATTAAAAAGGAAATTTAATAGTTGGAAATTAATTCCCATCATTTCCCCTTGATAAATAAATTTATAAAAAGAAAAAAACAATTTGACGTCACGCATCAATAAAATACAATTCCAAATAATTCTAAATATACACTATTTTGGGTGATATTAAAAAAATATATATATTTATATATATTTATTTTCTCTTTCAGTGTCAAGCAGAGGCTCCGAATCATCAGAAATCGAGAATCTACCTCAATTAATAACCACCCCCTCATTCACCACTGCTATTTGCTTTTTATTGAACAATTTGATTTCGATCGGGGACCACGAAGTCGTTCGACTGTTGCTCGAACACTCCATCGAGAAGTACATCTTCGAGTGAGTTCATATTTTTCCTTCGCATAAAAAATTGTAAAAAAATAACAAGATTTCGAAAACGTGCTTGTTTGAAATGAAAAATTGCTTTTTCAAAGTCAAAGAAGCTTTTTAAAAATCAAAGAAGCTTTTTTAAACCGAAAAATTGCTTTTCAGGGTCTTCGACGAAATTCCAAAGGACGTGGGCGACAAAAAGAATTTTTCCCTTTACTGCGATTTGCTGGAAATGTACACCAGCTTGTGCACGGTCCTGACCAACTGCCTCATCCACGGGAGCGAGGTCACCACCAACGGCTGCTGCTTTTCCTCCCAGAATCTCTGTGTGCTTCTGAAGTACCTGAATCCTGAGCTTTTTCGTGAGCGCTCGATTTTCCTTTTTTATTTATCCATCAAATAAAATTACCCTAGAATTTTATAGATTTTGGGAAAATTGGGGAATTTTCCTAATTTTTTTATTTTCCATAAATGGCCACGCAATTAATATAATTTTTCAAAAATTTTCCATTTCCCAGCAACGGGCACGGAAAAATTGCTGCTGTTGCGGGACAAATTCTGGACGGAAATCTTCAACTTCCTACCGCCACTTTACTTCACGGAAAGCAAACATTTCGAGCCGGTGCAGTCGGCCCTGGCCCTGTGCGGCCCGGAACTCATATTATCGACGATTTACGCCTGCACGAAGGGGCCCTCGACGCTGCAAATGAGCGCAATTGCATCCCTCACCTATCTTCTGTCCCTGGACATTGAACGGGCCACCTTTGGGCAAGGTGACGAAGTGTACCTGGAGGATTTCCTCGACACCTGCCGGGTCCCGGACCGGGAGGACACCAGCGAGGGCCAGGACCCGGGCGAGGTGAACGAGCTCTCGCTTCAAATCGCGAACCTTCGTTGCGACCGAATTCCCCAGCAACAGGGGAGAAATAAGGGCAACCAGAAGGTGACCAAAGTCACCCTGGGCTCGACGTTCGCTCGGGTCCTGTTGCACCTGTACCAGGCCCACGGCTACGCGGGGGCCAGGGACCAAAAGCACCTGGAGGACAAGGATTTGATCGCGGGGGCCCTCGCGAATTTGTTGTGCGTCTCCAAAGGGGCCAGACGAGTGGCTCTCGAGATGAACCTTGCCGATACGACCTTGACGATCCTCAAGAAGGTTCACGACGAATGCAACAACCCGCGGTTGAATTTCTGCAAGAAAGAGCGCGGCAGCAACGAGCGAAAGGTGCCTGGAATTAACTTTGAGGGCCAAAGGAGGGCCCTGAGATTTTTTACTTGTCATGAAAAAAATTCTATTCCAGGGGAATTCGGATTTTATGAGTATTTTCGAATTTTTTCCTGGAAATGTTAATATTTCTTGGAAGTAACAATTTTAATAATAATAATAATAATAATAATAATAATAATATATTTTCTGAAAATTAACATGGAATTCTCGTTTCAGGAGAATTCTTCGTTGTTCGAAATCAACTCGGTCTTCGGCCTGCTCATGAATTTTCTCTATGCGAACCCGAAGGCTAAAGAAATCATGGCGAGTCGTGGGTTGGCCGATATGATTCACAAACTATGGCCCTGGATATCCTCGAACAACAACGTCCTGATAACGACTCTAAAATTGCTGGCCACGTTCACGCACCGCTGTATCGAAGGTGAGTCGAAGCCACAAAAAGAAAAAAAAACAAAATTGGAGATATCGAGGAACCGATATCTTATTTAATTTTTCGTTTTTAGCTGCGCAGTCCCTGACTGTAACGACTCAAATTTCTGGGGCTCGATCGAGCAAGACACCGAACAACGAGGCACCGATACACCTCATCGTGAAATTGCTGTCGATCGAGATCGATAAAGCTGGACAAAGCTTCGACAACGATAAGCTTCCTTACGCTTTGCAAGTTTTGACGAATTCTGTCATACTACATTCAGTTAGGACCTTAATTTCGAAGGTGACACTGATTTTTCAAAACGAAAGAAGAAAAGAATAAATGAATTGCAATTCCGTCGAAGGAACAAAAATTGGAATTGCCAAATTTATATTTTATACCATCTAATTTATTTTTTCTGGTATACACAAATTCATATTTCTTTTTCTTTCAGAGCAATTTGTTGCAATTCTTCTCCAAGATACATCCACTCGCAGCGAAAGGGATGAAACCCTGGCCGGTCGTCGAGACCTACTATTTGAAGTTCCTCGAGGAGTTCACGGTTTTCGTGGAGGGACGAACCTCTGTTATGAAGGTATTATCTCACTCGAAAACCATACGAATGCAAAAAAATTTGCAATTTTTCTTTCGCTCCCTTCGAATACCGGTTCGTAAACATACAAACAGTTTTATTTTTGAAGAATGTCGATTTTTATTTCAGACTCCGGACAATTTGGAAATACTAATACACTTGGCGAAGTGTTCGAGGGTCGATACGAAACTTTTAGCCTTATCGATCTTGGATCACTTAGCATTCGATCCGAAAATCGGTCTGTGTCTTCTAAGTTCAGGTACGAATGTTTGAGAATTTGTTTTTTCCTGATTTCAAATTTCGGGAAGCAGCAAAATTTGGAATTTCCATGTTACTTGTTCAAATTGATATACAAAAAAATGATACTTATCGAAGTATCATTCGCACCGTCCCGATATATTTATAAAAATTACTATATCCAAAGAAATTAATTTTTTTCTTTCTTTCAGTGGATTTTATGAAGCTTATGGAAAACTCGCTCAAACACGGAACAGAGCGTGAAATGGAAATAACCTCCACCACACTGTGGACTCTCATAAAGAACAACCAAAAAGGGAGGCTGATGCTTCGGTCAGCGGAATTCCCAAAAATTATTCAGGAAGTTCTCGGACGTCTTACATTAACCACCACGAAGTCGAGTCACGATATCAAGAAAGATGAGCCTCTCATGGCATCGCTTCGATATATGTTAGAAGTCTTAAGCCCCGACGGTTAATCGAACTCGAGTGTTCGTCTTCGATGTACCTGAAATTAGGAATTTCCAATTGGAAATTATGAAATTTAGCTCGACTCGACTTTGAAGAAAAAAAAACAAAAAGAAAAATGATAATCGAGAGGAACGATGAATTTCAATCGAAGAAATGGTGTTCGAGTTTCTTGAAGAAACTCTAAAATTTTGGAACTAATCTTTTAGAATGCCTGTATATGCCAAGTTATATATTAATATTTATTTTTTTTTAAATATTCTAAGTACCAGTTTGTCGATTTGAAAAAAGCAACTGAATTTTCTATTCGAAGAATCGCACCGATGTAACATCGACAAACTAAATATATTATTTTTGTACGAAATTCAGTGCTTTGTCGATGAAATTTTGATAAAATAAAGAACTTTGAGAAGTAAATGACAATTTAGCATTATTTTTCAATCCACAAAATATTTGCAATTCATAATAAATATTGATATTATCAAATTGGGATTCATCGAATGGGGTGGCACCCTCTGGTGGCGAAATATCTTACTAGAATAATGGGAAAAATTGACTCCCTAGGGAATTCTTCATTTCTCATGGAAAAACTATTGATTAATTAAATAAAAACAGTCTATCGAAAATTCGAATTATTGGGAATCAAGGTCGCAACATTTTCTGATAATGCAAAGCCCCCCAAAAAAAATATATTCTCAGATTAAAGATAAGCATTTATTCCAATTTGGCCATTTCTGAACACACTCCATCTGCTAGATTTTAACACCCATGAAACATGAAACATGAAACGTTAAAACGCACCCTACATTTATTGTCAGAAGACAAGGCAATAGCAAATAAGCATAGGGATAAAAGAGAAAAATTGGGATGAACAAATACAAAGCACAAACAAAGTCGACATAGGCCTTTGTACAATTTGCAATTGTTCGACGAGATTCTTCTGCTTTTATCTTCTTGGATTCCATGTCGAATGGGTCGAAACCAGCAAAAGTTAGTCATTTGCCCAAAAATGAGTTACTAAGTAAACTCGAAGGGACCTAAAATTTGACATGAATGTCTCAGTGCCAATGGAGCGAATACTGATTCTTCAATCGAGAGTCGAGTGTCGATTGAACGGATGATCGAAACCTGGGAATCTGCTTGAGGACACGATAATGGGTTTCTCCGCCAGGAACTCGACCGACTGAAAGGCACCTTCGAAGGACTCAATCGCTCGAGGATGTTCAAGACCGAGGAGTCCTCGTCCAAGGATAGCTTCCTCGAACAAGCGAAGGCTGCTCGGGAGGAACGGGCTCAGGGGAAGCTGCGAGAGAACAACGTCATTCGCATCCAGGCTCTGGTCCGGGGATGGCTGACTCGGGTGAAAATCACCAGATCCGTTTTGTAAGAATCGATGTTACGACTTGCGATGGTTCCATCGTTTTGTGTCTGTTTCTAGGGAAAGCGAAAAATTATTGAAGGTCTCGAAGTGGCTCGTTCCAAGAAATCGAAAAAAAAAAATTGCAAATTGTGGAACCATCGTCTACTTCGAATACAAAATATCAAATAATTTGGAAAATTGATGGATAAACAAAAAAAAAAAAATAATCGACCTGCGGGTTGTTACAGGGAAGAGTTCGACGAAAATTTCCCCGAAGTCAGTAACTTGGGCGACGACGGTGCCCCGAAGCTGAGGCCAGCTTTGGATGTTTATAAAGTAATTTCGAGATTTTTACACTTTTATACGAAAAATAGAGACCAAGGGAGGATAGAACAACTGTGTAGGTGAGCTTTCGCCATCCCCCTATTCCCAAAGAAATTGAAATTCGAGCTTCGACGTCCAAATAAAATCCTCGGTAACTTCATTTTCCAGGTATTTGATTCACACATTGGACTCCAAGTCACCGAAGCTCTCGTACATCGGAGTCGCTCTCATCAAAGATCACCACATATCCTGGATATCGCAAATCAAGACTATCCTGTACCATTGCCTGACCGGTTTGGATGCACTTCGACCAGAGCGACAATTGGATTACAAATGCATCCTGTTACGATTGAACACCCTCATTCGATTCACTTCGCCAGCGACATGGGTGATATTGAAAGTCGAGGAAATGAAGACCTTGCGAGCTGGCATGACCCAATTATGCGCCAATATTATGGGGCACCTGGTTGCAAATGGGTTTTATCCTATAATGAAGGTAATAATTTTCATCGACTGGAATGACTAATAATCTTTCGATCGATACCTATTTTTATAGAACGAGTGGAAATCATTTACTTTTAATTCTGTGATCGACTCTTTTCTTTCAGGTGCTCTTAATCAAAGGTTTGGGAAGGTCCCCGATAGCCTTAACACCGGATGCACTATCGGCAGCGGTGGAGTTGACGATAAGACCTCTAGTGTCCTCGCACATGTCCGATAAACTCGTGTCTCTATTCCTCATTAACGTTTTTAGCGTTCCTGGCTTGGTGCATCATTTGAATGCAAGCGAAACTGCTCGTGAGGTAC
The DNA here is from genome assembly GCA_949825005.1 of Gasteruption jaculator. Classification (NCBI taxonomy): domain Eukaryota; kingdom Metazoa; phylum Arthropoda; class Insecta; order Hymenoptera; family Gasteruptiidae; genus Gasteruption; species Gasteruption jaculator. Next base: position 17,143,325 of record OX463766.1, on the reverse strand, counting down.
CAATTTTTTGTTAGCTTACGAAGCGAATGGATATTTGTTCCGATCGAGGCCGAGCGAAGATGCATTCGCTCGAGCTCGGAGTTGGAAATTTATCGAAAATATGTTTTTTGATATTTTAGAAATATTTGTAATGTAAAAAAATAGGAAAGTCATTTCTTTTGATCCCTTCCAGTGCATCTCGTCATTTTTAACGCACAATTTCTTCGCGAGGAGCCTGGAGTTACTGAATTCCGAACAAAATCTCAGAATTGTGTTCAACACACTCGAGGGGAGCTATGCACTTTGTTTGCTCGCAAATATCATCCATTTGGCGAAGATCGAAAAGGATGAGGTCCTCAGGGACCTTTACTATCCTTCGTTTACGGTATAATTTTTGCACCTCAAATTGTATCCCTGCGGTGTCGACCCTTCGCACCCGAGTTACAAAATTCTCTTTGTGTAATTTTAGTTTGTGGTGACAAAAATGTTGGAAGCATGTCAGCAATACGTGGTTGCGAAGCAAAGCAATTCCACGTATTGGCATCCGGTGCTGGGATGTTTCGCACAAACCATCGACACATCGCTCCAGCAATCCATAAAATGTGTTACTTCGCAACTCACCTATCTCTGGACCGGTCGGATCGTCTCTCAATTATTAGGTAAAATAGTTATTTTCATCGCAAAAATTTTCATCGCAGCCAAAGATGGGCATTTTTTTGCCCTCGATTCATCGCAACAGAATTATATATAATTCCTTTCTAAATATAATTTATAACAGTTGCGAATAATGCAAATTCAAAATAAATTATCATAATTTCAAATTATAATAATTTTTTATTAATTTGCAGGTCATCCACTGAGAGAACTCGTAGAGAAAGAAATTCCATCACCGCCCGAGCAACAAAGCACCTCTGTCGGCACGAACATCTTTCGTCGAGCTTTTTTGGAAGCTCGAACGAATCGCAACAATAGCAGCAAAAATTATCGAAAATTGGGGAGCCCGGAAACTACAAAAATCTCTTTGACTTCGTCTTTGTATCAAACTGCGCTGCATACCCTCACTCAATTAAAACTTGAGATTTTAACAGGTAATTAGGAGAGAAAAATTATTTTATAGAATTACTGTAAAATAATAGTTTCCAATTTAATTTCTAAAAATGATAATAAAGGTAAAGGAAAGCCAATTAATTAAACAAAAACTCAAATTTTTCAGGATTATGCTACCAGGACAAAATACTCTATCACATGTGGCTCTTTTTGGGCACACTCGGACCCCACTGTGGCCTTAAAGCCTTCCTCGACCATTTGGCTGCGAACACCAAATGTACGGCACCGGAGTTTCAAATGCTGATACTTTTCTGTGATTGTATGACCCATTACGTTACGTAAGTTGAAAAAACCATGCCGATTTTGAATTTAAACGAGAATGAAAGGGAAGGAATAAATTCAAATTGAAAAAGTGCTAATATTTTACATTTTTTTTTTGCGATTCAGAATATTGGACGATATTGAGATGTACGAGCAGCAGGATCCATTCAAATTGGCGGATTTCGTCACCATGTCGTACTTTTTGAACCAATTTTTGTACAAAGCTGTTTTGAATAATCTATTTGGTGGTATGGACATTTTATCTCGTACAAATAGCATCACTTTTGTATTTTTTTTTTCTAATTCGACTCGCTCGATCATTCGATTTTTGCTTCGCTACAAGAATCACACTTTTTGGGTAGAATTTTCAACATTCGACTTCGATCGAATACAATTTACCCTTCGAGCTACAAATTTTTCTATAAATAATTCACTTTTTTAATAAAATATAATATGTACGTTTTTTTGAAGCCACTGATTAAAGAAAACTGAAAAATAGAAATTTCGAAAATTTTGCCACGTAAGCTCAGGGGATTAAAATCTTAATTCTACCAAAAAAGACTGAATTTTCAAGAAAATCAACATTCCAAAGAAATTTCACCGTCTATGTACTGAAGTTTTTAGATTTTACAGATGTGAAATCGGCATCTACGAATCCTCTCTTTACTTCTCTCCATACGTTACTTATGGTGTTGTATCGTCGAGATTGCAGGCGAACCTTTTGCCCGGATGGTCATTGGCTAGCGAAGGTGAGCTGCGATACCCAAATTTTCCCCAAAATGAAATTTGGATTGTCCGAGGAAAAATCCTTCGCTTCCAAAAATCTAGAAATTCATTCGATACCTTCCGAATTGTAAAAAAAAATTCATAGGGTCACTGATTTTCTAAAACAGGAAGTTCGAGTATCCGGGTTCCTGGCGGATTTGGAAAAAGGCAGACGAGGTGCCGAACTGCTGCTGCAAAAAATGCCACACGTGATACCTCACTCGGAGAGGGTGGTTCTATTTCGCAAACACGTTGCGAACGAAAAAGCAGTCATGGGGTTGACGGAAAGTGCCTGCAACAGCCCTCCGACGACTTTGATCGCGGTCCATAGGTGAATACACTAATTTGTCGAGCTTCGCTTCGATCTTACATCGATCGAGTTTTGTTTCGACTCGATCGATGAATTTTATTGTTCGCAGTCGATGAATTCCAAGTACGACTGCGAATCGCTGATTCGTATAAATTTTTCAGATCACGGATAGTCGAAGATGGATATCGTCAGCTCGCAATGTTGCCCTCGCAGGCACTGAAGGGTGTGATAAGGGTGCGATTTGTCAACGAACAAGGTCTCGATGAAGCTGGCATCGATCAGGACGGAGTCTTCAAAGAGTTCCTTGAAGAAACCATCAAGCGAGTGTTCGACCCATCGCTGAACCTTTTCAAAACCACCAGCGAAAACCGATTGTATCCGTCCCCTACGTCTTCGATGCAAGACAATCATCTGCAATTGTTCGAATTCGTCGGAAGGATGCTGGGAAAGGCTGTGTACGAGGTATAAAATTGCATAATGCAATTGCAATTTTTTTTACACTAATTTTCCTATGAAATATCAATTTCCAAATGGTACCAAATCAAACCTTGGTATTTTTCAAATAAAATTCATTTATAATTTAATTTAATTTCCAAAAAAAAAAAATTAATCATCCTCTTTTTTATTAGGGAATAGTCGTGGATGTCCCATTCGCTTCGTTTTTCGTTTCCCAATTTTCGGGCCAAGCCGGGGGCGCCCTTTATAGCTGGTTGGACGAGCTGGCATCGCTCGACCGGGATTTGTACCGAAGCCTGACCCTCGTGAAACACTACAAGGGCGACGTGAGGCAACTGGAGTTGACCTTTTCCCTCAACGAGGACCTCATGGGCGAATTGGTGACCCACGAATTAACACCAGGAGGTCGTGCCTCTCCGGTTACGGATGAAAATAAAATTCAGTATATTCATCTGATGGCCCACTTTCGGATGCATTATCAGATAAAGGATCAAACTGCAGCGTTCATCAAAGGGTTCCGGTCCATTATTAATCCCGAGTGGCTGGCCCTTTTTTCTACACCCGAGGTAATTATGGATTTTGATTTTTGGCTGATTTTAAAAAGAAACCTTGGTTTTTTCAATTTTTCCAAATAGTTTTGTCGGCTCGAATTGATTAACTTGAATTTTCTTCGTTCGAAGGAATTTTAGTTTAATTTTGAAAAAAAAAAACCTTTGCTTATCCAATTTTTTGATCGATCAACTAAAATTCCATTTGTTAATTCTCCAGTTACAGAGACTAATCTCAGGCGACAACGTTCCCTTGGATTTACGGGATTTACGGAAACACACCCAATATTATGGGGGATTCCACGACAGTCATCGAGTAGTTTGTTGGCTCTGGGATATTTTGGAAAAAGATTTCTCCGAGGAAGAGCGGGGTCTTTTTTTGAAGGTGAACATTTTTCCATTTTTCTCCATTTCCATCCCTTAATTCATATTTTTCTTCGAAGAAGTCGATACTCCGACAAATCGCAAATAATTTAATCTTCAATTCGAGGAAAAGTTTCTCGATTTCTCTGAAAGTTTGAAAATTGCTGGTACAACAAAATTTCCTAATTTACTAATTTCCTAATTCCCATGTAAAGAAAATGCATTTCTAATTCCCAGATAATTATTGAATTATTTTTTACAATTTTTCTAATTCGACAGTTCGTCACGAGTTGTTCCAAGTCACCGTTACTAGGATTCGCACACTTGGAGCCTCCGTTTTCGATTCGATGTGTCGAGGTAGGGGATGACGAGGATACTGGAGATACGATAGGTAAGAATTTTATCGAGTATTAAAAAAGAAAGATTGAGACATTTAAAAATGTTGCAACTCGACTCAAGTCGCATATCGATCCGAGATCGAGTTGGAATTTTCGACGAGCAAGGGTTCCGAGCATTTTCGAAAAATATAATAAGAATAATATTTTTCGTGAAACAGGAAGTGTGATAAGAGGATTTTTTACGATACGCAAGAAAGATCCTCAAAACCGATTGCCAACTTCATCGACTTGCTTCAATCTTCTGAAACTACCCAATTATCAGAAGAAAAGTACCTTGCGAGAGAAGTTGCGATACGCAGTTACGAGTAACACTGGCTTCGAGTTGTCTTAAGCCTCGAAAGAGAAATTACCCAAGTTGAGGTAAATAACAAAGTGCAAATGACTTAAACAAAGACAATAATTTAGATATTCCTGGAATATTCGTGGCTGAAGTTTGTTACCTTCGCAGTCGGTCGGTTTTCAAAATCAAAAATTCTCACTCGGAGAATCTCGAAGTCTCATAAATTTGTGAAATAATTGAATCGCTGCCGAACGAAAACAAATTTGTTGCTTTCGAGGGTAGTTTTAAAAATGTTTGGAAAAAATATCGTATATTATTATAAATATATAATTTTTTTTCTCCCGGTTTCTCCATTTATGGCGAATATTAATTTGGACGAAATCTGCAATATGTTCCAAACTTCAGTAACTTTATTTTCCCTCTCGATCAAAAGTGTACGATAATGAAATTGCAATAATTTAATACGCACACACTATCACGAGCTTGCGTTCATTTTACACACACACACGGACGTATGTAATATATGCGTCTAATATATACCTATAATATATAATAGGCTTTCGTAGTAATTTAGCGACACTGACCAAAAACAGGATACGAGGTGGGAGGAGAATTTATCGAGGCATAAAATGTAAAAGGAAATTTTCATTCGATTCCGTGTTTCGAACCTTTCCGAGCACATGAAAAATGTTCGTCGAAGGGATTCCATGGAAAATTCGAATTTTCGAATTTTACCACCGTTCCGAGCTTCGCCTCGATCCTGCACCGATGAAATTCTACTTCGACACGAACAATTACGTACATTCGACTGTAAATTGCTGATTCGTGTAATTCTAATTTCGATGAATTACTCTTTTAATCAATTACTTTTTTTTTAATAAGTCCCCAAATAGGGTACAAACTTTTAAATCAACGCCGAGCTGAAGTTTGAAACGTCGCGAGGCCCAAAAATTGTAATAAAAAAATCGAAAAATCTGGGAATTCTCTGATTTTCAAAATCGAAGGCAAAAACGCTGCAAACTTCAGTCACACGCCGATCGAACAATCACCCGCTGTTAGAATTCTAATGTAGACACATTTTTCATCGCGACGAAGAATAAGTGCAGGGAGCCATCGCGGTTCGGGTCGCTTTCGAAATGACCACTTTTGAAATGATCAATTTCGTTTTCTTTTCTTTTATTCACTCGAAGTGATTTTCAAATTAGAAACAAATGAGGAATTTAGCATTTTACTTTTTTTTTTCTTTTCTCTGGAACAGGAAAGCGATCCGAGTTTCGACCGCGCGAAAGTTCTGGTTAGACCAAAGATTAGATTCGAAAGATACAATTTTGAGAAAGAAAATCGAAGAGACGGGGGGGAGACTCGAAAGAAATTATGTAACTCCGCGTATTTTCCTACTGGTAAAATTATGACAAGAAGCTTTGTACAAAAGTAAAAGAAAATAATGAAAAGAAGGAACGACGAATGGAAACGCTTGGAATTGTATATGCATTGTAACGATATCGAGGATATTTTGTAAGTTTGTGTATATTGTTGATAACGATAAAATTGTACGGTTGATTTAATTGATCATTAATCGTGTAAATAGCGAAAAGTAAATCACCTTTACTTCTGTAAAAAAAAAACAAAAAAAATTAATGGTGGGTGTCTTATTTTTTTTACCCTATTAAAATATAGTATATATATATATATTATAAATGTATTATAAATATACTATTCAGAGTGATGCTATATTTATATATCAAATGCAAAAATTAGAGTATTTATAATAAATACTGTACATAATACCACAATAATAATAATAATAATACTAATAAGAATAATATTGATGATTATTATTATTATTATTATTATTATTATTATTATTATTATTATTATTATTATTGCTATTATTGTTATTATAATTCTGCAGAATTTCAAAAAACGGCGGGAAAACGCAACATTGTGAAAACCTAACCTCAAAATTAACCGGTTCCGTGGAATTGGGAAAATCGTCTCAAGGGAGGAGAAATTCCCGCGAAAAATCGTATAAACCTCTTAACGGGGTCGAAAACTGGGGGTACGTCACAAAATTTAGTAGAATCAAATCGAAAAATCAGAACACTCACCACCCGAAGACCGGCACCCTTTGTTGACACTTTCGCACGCGCGCGCTCCTGGATTCCGACACTTTTCCTTCAAAATCCCACATGTTTGTCATTGATTTCGATAAAAAAGAGGAAAAAACTGTCTTATATTCGAAAAAGGAACACTCGCTGTCAACAATCACCACTTGTTGACCTTTGGGGGCCTATTGTTCCAATTCCGCGGTCGGCGCACGTGATAATACGCGGTTCTCGATGTAAACACGATGTAAATTTGAAATGTCAGGGAAGTAGCCAGTCCTGTTGGAAAAGTTGTACCTTAAGGGCCCCCCATAGAAAAAAATTGAAGATTTTGAAGAAAAAATTGAAACAAAAAAAATTTACCAAAGAAAGATTTTTAAAAAATTGAAAAACTTTATTTCAATAAAAATCAAATTCAAGAAAGATCTAAAAATCTACAAAATTTACTATTGAACAATTTGCAAATTGAAAAGCAAAAAGGAAAAGAAAATTCAAAGTAAAACTTGCTGAAGAAAAGTGTTTTCAAAAATTAAAGAAAGAAAAAAAAAGAAATACCAATTTGAATGTTAAACTTTTAGGTTCTTTCGGAACCACGTGTTTCTACGGTCCTGATTAACCGCCAAAAATGATCGAGCGTGCTCGAAATTTCGAAGTCCACTGCCGATGCGCAGTGGTCTACTGCGCATCGAGATCCCGAACATGGCGACGAAAAATCGAAGCTTCCGGATCCGTTGGTAAAGAGGTCGCGACTCTCGGTGTCCAACGGTAGAGGGCAGATCCAGCGCTCGAGTTTACACATACGCGCTCTCTCTCTCACACACATACCCATCCACAATTGCTAGACAGGGAACGGGGGAACTGGCAACTGGCTCTGGCTAGTTGGGAACACAGTCGCGTAGCGCAAGGGAACGAGTCGACACTCGAGAGGAGACTCAAGCCAGAGAGAGAGATAGTAGTGGGCAGCCAGCCTTTATTACGTCGAGACGCGTCGATCGTCGTCGTCCTTGTCCGCTGCCTGTCGCGTCGGTTGCACGGATTCGCATCGTCTCTAACGATCTCCACCCGCGTTGCGCGATTTCGGTCCCTCGCCAAAAAGGGAGGACGCAAAAGCGGGCAAGCATTCGAGTGGAATTTCAACCGCGATTTTCCTCCTCTTCTTACCCCGTCCTGTACAATACTTTCGTACTTTCGAACGCTAATACCATCGCTACCGCTGCTGCTCAATTGTTAAGTTCGTGTGTATTCGTGTATTCGTGCCTGTGTGTCTGTCTATCTTGGCTCTGTGTCTGTGCGTTCGGCCACTAAATCGCGCGTGCTTTTGTCCGACCAGCTGAGAACCGAGAATCTGGAGTGAGAAAGGGGGGAAAAGGGGGAGAAAAAGAGTACACACACAGGATTCTAGAATAGAGAGAGAAAGGTGTATGTATACATATATATATATACACAGGATTCTGGCAAAAGAGGGTTTTGTTGTAAGACAAAGACGGAGGTAGAGGATTTTAGACCCAAGAAGTTGGGCTGCGAGAGAGAGAGAGAGAGATATACACGGACTCGCTAGACCCGAGAACGAGAGTGAGAGAGACAGAGATAGAGGGGGATTTAGACCCGAGCAGTTGGAGCGAGAGAGACAGAGATAGGGGATTTTCTTGGTGCCCAGAATTTGGAGTGAAAGAGAGAGAGATATATATACACTGGATTTTAGACCCAAACGGGAGCGAGAAAGACGGAGATAGAGGACAGTGTGTTTTGTACATACACATAGACGGGATTTTCGAGCGAGAGAGAGAGGGAAGAGAGTAATACGTACGAGTCAGTGGTGGTATTATTTGGTTGATTTTAGACCCTCCTCGGGCACGACACATGGCCGGTTCGAGGGACAAAAGACGTGGAGGCAGCGATTGAAAATCGGATACCCACCGAGTACACTTATACGCGTGTGTGCTGGTTCTGGTTCTGGTTCGGGTTAGTGAGTGAGTCAGTGAGTCAGTCAGTCAGTCACTCACTCACTCGACGTCCGTCCCTCTCTCTTTCTCTCTGGTCCCCTCTCTCAGACGGGAACCGCGCTAGATAAATAGGGGTAAAGCCGTAATTTCGCAAAGGAGGAAAGGAAGTCTCGGGAGGAAGGAAGGAAGAAAGAGAGAGAGAGAGGGAGCAGCCCCAAGCTCAAGAGATGGAATAACATCATTGACGACGACGCGCGCGTCGAGAAAAGAAGAGCGTCTCCGGGTG